>CAUYPK010048921.1:0-10754 GCA_963574355.1 Loris lydekkerianus | reverse complement strand
CTGGTTCCTGATCTAAGTGGAAATGATTTCAATTTAACTCAATTCAATACAATATTGGCTGTGGGTTTGCTGTAGATGACCTCTATTAGTTTAAGAAATGTCCTTTCCATACCAATTTTCTTAAGTGTTCTGATCATGAAGGGATGCTGGATATTATCAAAAGCTTTTTCTACATCAATTGAAAGAATCATATGGTCTTTATTTTTAGTTTGTTTATGTGCTGAATTACATTTACAGATTTATGTATATCGAACCAGCCTTGAGATCCTGGGATAAATCCCATTTGGTCATGGTGCATAATTTTTTTGATGTGTTGTTGTATTCTGTTCATAAGGATATTATTGAGTATTTTAGCATCAATATTCATTATTGATAATGGTCTATAATTTTCTTTTCTTGTTGGGTCTTTCCCTGGTTTGCGGATCAAGGTGATGTTTGCTTCGTAGAATGTGTTGGGTAATATTCCTTCTTTTTCTATATTTTGGACGAGGTTTAGTAATATAGGTATTAGTTCTTCTTTAAAGGTTTGGTAGAATTCTGACATAAAGCCATCTGGTTCTGGGCTCTTCTTTTTAGGAAGATTTTGTATAGTTGATGCTATTTCAAAACTTGATATAGGCCTGTTCAACATTTCCACTTCTTTCTAGCTAAGTCTTGGTACATGGAGAACTTCCAGGTATTGGTTGATTTCTTTCAGATTTTCATATTTCTCAGAGTAGAGTTTTTTGTAATGTTCATTAAGGATATTTTGAATTTCTGAGGGGTCTGTTGTTATTTCATCATTACCATTTCTAGTTGATGAAATTAGAGACTTTACTCTTTTTTTTCCCGGTTAGCTTGGCCAAAAGTTTATCTATTTTATTGATCTTTTCAAAAAAACAACTTTTGGATTTATTGATCTGTTGTATAATTCTTTTGTTTTCAATGTCATTTAGTTCTGCTCTGATTTTAGTTATTTCTTCTTTTCTGATGCGTTTGGTGTTGGAATGTTCTTCCTCTTCCAGTGGCTTGAGATGCCACATTAAGTTATTAACTTCCTCTCTTTCTGTTTTTTTGAGGAAGGCTTGCAGTGCTATAAATTCCCCCCTTAGGACTGCCTTTGCAGTATCCCAGAGGTTCTGATAATTCGTGTCTTCATTGTTGATTTTTTCCAAATATTTGGTGATTTCCATTTTTTTTTTATTAATCTTTTTTTTTTTAATTGTTAAATCATAACTGTGTACATTGGTGCAATCGCCTTTACCCATTCTAAGATGCACCATAGATGTGGCCCCACCCATTACCCTCCCTCCACCAAAACCTCCACCCTCCCTTTCCCTTCCTTGGCCCTTTCCCCGTAGTCTTGAGCTATAGTTGGATTACGGCCTTCATGTGAAAGCTATAATTTAGCTTCATAGTAGGGCTGAGTACATTGGATACTTTTTCTTCCATTCCTGAGATACTTTGCTAAGAAGAATATTTTCCAGCTCCACTGGCTTTTAAACAGTAAATGAGATAACCCCCATAAAGCTTTTAGCACAGTACGTGGCAAAAAAGAAAGAGGTCAGTACGTGGTAATAAATTTAGCAATTCTGAACTAATGCCACTTTTTTGTATTAGAGATATCATTAGCAATTTTTACATGAGCAATTTGTAATATAATAACATGTTTGCAATCTCAAATGCAAAGTTGCTGTTCTACTACAATGTGTATTTCAGTGTCCCTTGATAGGATCAGTTGTCACCTAATCTTTATTTAGCCTGTGTTTCAGAAGAGACATCTGATTAGTCTGAGGAGAACAAGATAAGAAAACAAAGGAGTAGGAGACGTTTGCTACTGAGTAATTATATTAATTTGTGTTTATTTGATCGCCAAATGATTTGTTGTATTCACTGATTATTTTGACATGCATTTGACTTATCTCTTAGAGAATAATAATACATTTCAAATTTAATTTCCTACCTTGCCAAAATCTTTTTTTTTTTTTTTTTTTTAATCTGGCTACCTGGAGACAAATGAGTGACTTTTGAAGGAAGACATGCTTCCTTGCATACAATTTTGTAAGTGGCTGGTGGAATTTCTGGGCACTGGAATACAAAATCCCAAATACGTGAACAGTTAAAAACCTACGCCCTTTAATGATTTCATTGCCTCCATTGGTAATGTAAATCCTTCAGCAGTGCTCCAGGTCTTGCTGTTCTTAGAAGAAAAGTCACAAGCTGGAGGGTGCCTCACTTTCACAGTCAGCACCCCTTTTAGCTCCTAATGTGGAACATATGGTGGTTGAAGAGGTTACAATGTTACAGAAACGTCATCACAGAATTTCTCCACGTTAACATGTATCATCTGTCACATAATTGTTTGTTTTACAGCCCATACCTATAATGGGCTAAGTGGGGACTATTTATATCAGTTAACCATGAGTGCCTTTAATTAGTATTTCATGCAACTGGAACATGTTAAGGAAGCTGACACAAATCTGGCTAGGTTGGGAGGATCCATGTGAATTTCATTATGGAATTGCTAAGATATTACAGTTGCACAGGTACCAAGGTTGCTGAGTGAACTTCAGCTGCCCAATATGTGTGTATGTCCACCACGTGTGAAAACTACAAACCATCACGTTGCGTCTCACTCAGGTGATGGACATGTCAACCTTTTTCACTTTGTTTCCAAAACCCCAAATTCTTCATGATAGCTCTTCCAGAGACCTGCATAGGCATGCAGATAACTCATTGTAGAGCCTGTCCAAACTTTGGGAGAAAATGCCAGAAAAAAGAAACAATGAACAAAGCTTTGTGGTTGAACCTCTCACTTAATGCAAAGTGAGAAGTTGGCAGTCAGATAAAGTATTTTTGTTAACTGGCACAAATGGTTTCATTTTCCCTATTCTTATTTTAGACACCTTTATGGATTCAAAGACGCTTCATCAACATCATAGAGGGACTAAAGGAAAACTGGCTTCAGTAGACAATGAAAACATAGTTATATGTCTAGACCTATAGGAAAGCATCACCAGTTAAGTATATTAAGGAAGATAGCCATGTCAGCAAACCATCCTGTAGATCCTTTGGAAAGGAATCCCCACATATGATACAATAGAGGCTGGCAGGCCGGACTAAACAAACTCTGAGCAGCTTGCTTGATGAGCTCTCTTTCCCTTTTAGGATTTTGTAAGGTATGCAACAGTATATTCAATCTGTCATCTCGGTTTACATAATTGGACAACATTTTCACATGTTGATCTTAACTTCAGAAAGAATACTAATTTTTTTGTCAAACTAAAACGAATTTTTAAACAGTGAAGTTTTATAATTTTTTTGGTGATTTATTGCTTGACAAAAAAAATTTCCATTTTCTTCACAATTTAGTCCTGGTGTTTTGAGACTTCTTTTTTTTTTTTTTTTTAATAATGACAGTGTTACTCATCCAGGTTCGTAATAGACTTTATGGTGTGTTCTGTGAAATCTTTAAACTATTGTTTAGTGACAATTTATGAACATTTTCTTGTGAACATATCTTGCCATCAGAAGCTGTTTATGGTGGCAGAGAGCCTTTGCTCAGTAAATATATCCAGACCACCAAATATTTCTTTCCATGGCAGAAAGTCCTGGAATCTGAACTACCAGAAAATCACTAGCAGGTCTATGCTTCTTATTATCTATGTTAGTCTAGAGTGTGTATAGATGGGGGGTAGTTACTAGTGAGCACATTTCATTCCTGCCTGACAACTCCAGGGGGCCTAATTCATCACTGTCTTAGACACTTTCACTTCCTCAGGGGCAAAAGGGGGTAGACACTAGGATAGAATGCATGTTCCTATAGTGTCTTGACCATGACCATCTCCCTGCAAGCATTTTTTGCTATGGCTTTTCTCCATTCCCAAAGAGACCCATCCCTCTGTATCTGTACAATGGCTGCACCTCCATGTGTCATTATATCTTAATCTGCACCACAACCATGGGTGCTATAGCATTTCCACTGTGTGGTCTTGCCTGACCATGACTTTAGACCATATGTTTGCCTAGAGTCTCTTTAGATCTCAAGATTTAAATTATATAACATGTTCATAACAGATAATTGATTACGAGTTTTTATTACAGTCAACAACCTTCTTTTTCTTACAAAAGCCTAGTCTTAATGCTGTCTGGCTTTTTGTTTGAATGATGGTCATCATCTTTCAGTGTCCTGAATTTATATAAGGAGTGATTGTTCTATATCTCTTTTTATGTAGTTTCCATAGTAACTTTTACATTCCTGATTTCATTGAAAACCAGATAAGCATATAACCTTCATTTATTTTTGTGTTTTTCTAATATCTTAAGCATTAATTCTTTTAGTGAGATGCTTTAATTATTTCCTTTACTGGATTACATTAGACGGTTTAATTTGTTTTGAAATCCTATTAAGGAGATATATAATATCTTGCTGCTTCCAAATCAAGATACAGTAAATGTCTAGCACAAAAATAGAAATGAAACATTTCACATAAAGAATATGTCCATGGCCTATATTAACCTTTGGGAGGGGGGCTCTGAGAGTACCCTATTGCCCAGAACGCTCCATCCTGCATTCAAGTGCCTGCAGCGGAGACAAAGCCAGGTATTGACACAGCACAGGAAGTTATCTGAGTTTTATTTGGTTTCTGAAAACATGTACATAAATGGCCACTGTCGAGCCTGCTGACATTCAGACGATCCAGAGAAGGAGAAGGAACAGTTAGCACCTTCCCTGGGCTAAGAGTTACTGTTCCAATGAAGGAAAACTCTTCCTGAAAGAGTGACTCCTGTGAATTAGAATTGGGGGGGTTGCTGAAATGGGAGAAATAAATTGAATGACTTATGGGAAGTGAAAAAAGATACGAGAGAAACAGGGAAGGGTGTTGCTCAGGATGGTGAGTGAAGGGGGAGGGGGGCTCTGCTGCTGCGGCATCCTGTCTCCTGACCAAGTCAGTCCATTTAGACCAAGCTAGGACAACCTTTGCTGTATGCCAAACAAACTCAGTAAGAAAACTTGTCAGGGTGTTTTGCTGGGAAACATTAGGTAAACCAAAGAATCCCGGTGTTGTGCAAACGTCCTCAGTCCCTCAATAACTATTTGCTTAACTAGGTTTTTTCCATTACTGAGTTCTAACCATATAAATATCATAGTTAAATACAAATAAAGACAGAAATACATGTCAGAAAAGAATTTAAAACAGTGATGATGACACAGAGCAACAGAGCATCTTCCATCTCATACATCATCTGTGTAGCGTTCAAAGACCTTTAAATCTGAAATCATGATGGGGTGAATCACAGGCAAGTTTGATTTACATATAAGTCAAGAAGGGATTAAGTGATGGCTAATCTCTTCAAAATTTGTTATTTAATAAAAAAATTGAATCAGAAAGAGTTTTAGTACGTACTATGTGTATGAAGACAGAACCATTCTAACTTGTTTCTTTTGCGTGTGTTTGTAAATGTTCAAACGCATCAGCTAAGTCACACTGAAAGGAAGACAGTATAGTAAATACCAATACAATCCTTTGCCAAAAGAAATCGCTAGAAATACAATAGCTAGTAAATGAAGTATGCTTAAAGTAGCAGAAAAATTATGACAGCCAATGTATTATAGGAGGTTGTGTGATCAAATCTGTTTGGATTCAATTATGATTGCAGATGTAGGACCGGGTACATTGGCAAACAGACTTGCCAGGCTCAGCTTGGAAAACAGAGTAACAAAAGCTTGGACCATGCCATGAAAATAGTCTCTCTTTGATGACATGTTACCCAAAATAATAGTTATTGGGATGTGAACAGAGAATAGGACAGATTAGAATATGATGGGGTGGGAAAGATGAGATGATTCCTTGCATACAGGCGTGCATAACAAATACGAGCCAGTGAACAACTTGCAGGGGTGTGTCTTAATGTTATCATTTCCCTACCTGGTATCTCAAAATTGTATTTTGTGTCTGCTACTCTACTGGAATAAGTTATGATGTCCTAATATCATTAGAAACTATAGTTTAGGCAGCATCTGTAGCTCAGTGGGTAGGGCGCCAGCCACATGCACTGAGGCTGAACTAAATATATATATTTAGTTTATTATATAGATATATACATACCTATATATATATTTGTATATGGATGAGCCCTGAACATTTTTGCCGATCAGTGGTGATGGAATGTTAATTTAGGCCATTTGCAAACAGCTTTTAATTAAAATTATTTTTAAAAATTCCACACCTTTAAAACTACTGCCAGAGGGTGGCACCCATAGCTCAGTGGGTAAGGTGCCAGCCACATACACCCAGGCTGGGGTTTGAGCCTGGCCTGGGCCAGCTAAATAGCAATAACAAATGCAACAAAAAAATGGCTGGGCATTGTGGCAGGTACCTGTAGTCCCAATTACTTGGGAGGCTGAGGCAAAAGAATCACTTAAGCCCAAGAGTTTGAGGTTGCTGTGAACTGTGACACCATAGCACTCTACTGAGGGCGGCATAATGAGACTGTCTCAAAATAAATAAATAAATACACTACTGCTGGACCCAGAGGCCTGTTGGCTGCCAGGGGGCCCCAGTGCAAGGCTGCACACTAGGGAGCTGGGGGCAGGAATAAAAGCCAGTGTGCCAGTGTTGATAAATGGCTCCTTGGATGGTGTGCCCTTTTTTGGTTGGTAAAGCCAGGGACTAGTTTTGGTTATCAAAGGATTGGTTTACTTGTTTGAAATCCAAGTGGCCAAATAAGTTAAATAAGATATTAATGCATCAGATTAAAAAAGTTAGTTTTTTAATTGAAATTCCAGAAGATTGCAGCTGAGAGATACTGAGTGCTTACTGTGTGCCAGGTACTGAGTTAAATATTGCACACTTTCAACTCATTGATTTCCTTCAGAAGAATTAGACACTACTCAATTTGATAGATGTTATAAATGATATAAATGATACTTAAAAGAGTGGAGTTAACCAGCTAGTCAGACAAAGAATTTCAGGTCCCAATCTGGGTCTGTCAGACTTTAGAGGCTGAGTTCTTTCTTACCTATTGCTTCCCAGTAGGCATATAAATACACATTACCTAGATATCTCAATACTATGATGTCATACCAAAAAAATGTGAAATGTGGTGGACAGAAAATGGCACCCTAATTCCCAGAACCTGTGAATATGTTATCTTACATGTCAAAAGGGATATTGCAGACTTGATTAAATTCAGTATCTTAGCATGGTGGAATTATGCTGGATCATCTGGGTGAGCCATGTAATCTTAAGTATTCTTACCACAGGGAAGTAAGAGCAGCAAAAAAAAAAAAAAGAGAGAGAGAGAGAGACATGAAGACAGTGCCGGAGGATGGAGGGGTAGCTTTGAAGAGGGAGGAAGGGGCCATGAGCCAAAAAGTTGGCGGCCTCTAGAATCTGGAAAGGGAAAAATAGATTCTATTAGAGCAGGGGTCCTCAAATGGCGGCCCACGGGACACATGAAGCGGTGTGAATTGTATTTGTTTCTGTTTTGTTTTTTACTTCAAAATAAGATATGTGCAGTGTGCATAGGAATTTGTTCATAGTTTTTTTTTTAACTATAGTCCGGTCCTCCAATGGTCTGAGGGACAGTGAATTGGCCCCCGGTTTAAAAAGTTTGAGGACGCGTATATTAGAGCCTCCAGGAATAGGTTAAGGAATTCCCCCTAAAGAATAGAAAACTAACCCAGCAAACTTCACAGAGATTAAAATATAACAGAGCTCCATAGAAAAAATGTTCAGGCTAAATTTATATTAATAGCATTTAATGGTGATACACTGAGAAAAATATTCTTGGACTTTATATACTCTGAGAAGTAGGTCAACTAGTATATAATTGAAATGATCATGACTTACTGTTACCACATATGCCTGTGTTATGGGGATTTGGGCAACCAGAACAAACCAACCATCGCTGCGTCAGCAAATGCTGGAGTCCTGGGCCTTCATGTGGACGGCTAGCTCAGTCAACACTTCTCAACTTGAACTCAGTGACTGTAAGTACCAGTCCACAGGACAATATGGAGATGAAGTAGGACAGAGAAAGGTACATAACATTGTAAGGTGTTTTGTCTTTTACATAAGTCAAATCATTTTACATGTGCAAAATAATAACCAGCTATGAGATAAAATAGAGAAGAAAGTCCATGTACAATAGCAGCACAAAAAGCCAAAGACTTAGGAATAAGCTGAAGAAGGACTATTCAAATTCTATAAAAAAATTATAAACATTTCTCTGATGATTAAGGATGATGAGCATTTTTTCATATGTCTGAAGGCCACACACCTATCTTCTTCAGAGAAGTTTCTCTTCAAGTCCCTTGCCCAGCCTGCGATGGGATCCCTTTGTTCTTTTCTTACTAATGTGTTTGAGTTCTCTGTGGATTCTGGTTATTAAACCTTTGTCAGAGACATAACCTGTAAATATCTTCTCCCATTCTGAGGGCTGTCTGCTTGCTTTACTCACTATGTTCTTGGCTGTGCAGAAACTTTTTAGTTTGATCAGGTCCCAGTAGTGTATTTTTGAAGCTGCTTCAATTGCCCAAGTGGTCCTCCTCATAAAATAGTCACCCAGCCCAATTTCTTCAAGGGTTTTTCCTGTGCTCTTTTCTAGTATTTTTATAGTTTCATGTCTTAAGTTTAAATCTTTTATCCAGTGAGAGTCTATCTTAGTTAATGGTGAGAGGTGTGGGTCCAGTTTCAGTCTTCTACAGGTTGCCAGCCAGTTCCCCAGCACCATTGGTTAAATAGGGAATCTTTTCCCCACTGAATGTTTTTAATTGGCTTGTCAAAGATTAAATAATGGTAAGTAGCTGGATTCATCTCTTGGTTTTCTATTCTGTTCCAGACATCTACTTCTCTGTTTTTGTGCCAGTACCATGCTGTTTTGATCACTATCAATTTGTAGTATAGTCTGAGGTCTGGTAGCATGATTCCTCCTGCTTTGTTTTTATTTTTGAGTAATGTCTTGTCTATTTGAGTTTTTTTCTGATTCCATATAAAACAAAGTATTGCTTTTTCAAGATCTTTAAAGTATGATAATGGAGCTTTAATGGGGATTGTGTTGAAATTATATATTGCTTTGGGTAGTATGGGCATTTTAACAATGTTGATTTTTCCCAGCCATGAGCGTGGTATGTTTTTCCATTTGTTAACATTCTCAGCTATCTCTTTTCTTAGAGTTTCATAGTTCTCTTTATATAGATCTTTCACGTCCTTTGTTAGATAAACTCCCAAATATTTCATCTTCTTTGGCACTACTGTGAATGGAATAGAGTCCTTAACTGTTTTTTCAACTTGACTATTGTTGGTGTATATAAAGGCTACCAGTTTATGACTGTTGGTTTTGTAACCTGAGACACTGCTGTATTCCTTGATCACTTCTAAGAGTTTTGTAGTAGAATCCCTAGTGTTTTTCAGATATACAATCATATCATCTGTGAAGAGCGAAAGTTTGATCTCTTCTGACCCTATATGGATACCCTTGATTGCCTTTTCTTCCCTTTTTGCTATGGCTAAAACTTCCATTACAATGTTAAAGAGCAGTGGAGACAATGGGCTGCCTTGTCTGTTCCTGATCTGAGTGGAAATGATTTAAATTTAACTCCATTCAATATGATATTGGCTGTGGGTTTACTGTAGATGGCCTCTATCAGTTTAAGAAATGTCCCTTTTATACCAATTTTCTTAAATGTTCTGATCATGAAGGGATGCTAGATATTATCAAAAGCTTTTTCTGCATCAATTGAGAGAATCATATGATCTTTGATTTTTAATTTGTTTATGTGCTGAATTATACTTATAGATTTACAGATATTGAATCAGCCTTGACTTTGAGATATCATCTAACTCCAGTAAGATTAGCCCATATCACAAAATCCCAAGACCAGAGATATTGGCATGGATGTGGAGAAAAGGGAACACTTCTACACTGCAAATTAATACATTCCTTTTGGAAAGATGTTTGGAGAACTCTTAGAGATCTAAAAATAGATCTGCCATTCAATCCTATAATTCCTCTACTAGGCATATACCCAGAAGACCAAAAATCACATCATAACAAAGATATTTGTACCAGAATGTTTATTGCAACCCAATTCATAATTGGTAAGTCATGGAAAAAGCCCAAGTGCCCATCGATCCACGAATGAATTAATAAATTGTGGTACATGTACACCATGGAATATTATGCAGCCTTAAAGAAAGATGGAGACTTTACCTCTTTCATGTTTACATGGATGGAGCTGGAACATATTCTTCTTAGTAAAGTATCTAAAGAATGGAAGAAAAAGTATCCAATGTACTCACCCCTACTATGAAACTAATTTATGGCTTTCACATGAAAGCTATAACCCAGTTATAACATAAGAATAGGGGGAATGGGGAAAGGGTGGGGAGGGAGGGGCGAAGTGGGAGGTGAGTAGAGGGAGGGGGATAGGTGGGATTACACCTGCGGTGCATCTTACAAGGGTATATGTGAAACTTAGTAAATGTAGAATGTAAATGTCTTAACACAATAATTAAGAAAATTCCAGGAAGGCTATGTTAACCAGTGTGACAAAAATGTGTCAAACGGTCTATAAAACCAGTGTATGGTGCCCCATGATCACATTAATATACACAGCTATGATTTAATAAAACAAACAAACAAACAAACAAACAAACAAAATATATATAAAAACACTACTGCTCTTAGGTACTCACAGTCTAGTTCTTTAATTTTAGGTTTCATTCTGTTGCTATATTTATATTTCACATGTTACTATATCAATTGAA
>CAUYPK010048919.1:0-33151 GCA_963574355.1 Loris lydekkerianus | reverse complement strand
TCTGCAGTCCGCTGCTATCTAGCAGGAGGAGGTGAGACCTGACATTCTTGGGTGCTTGATGAAGGTGTGTGGGGGAGTGTTCACTCAGATTTAGCCCCGCCGCTGGTCGATGTTGCTTTTGTTTGCGTCCTTGTGGTCTCAGCTCGCCTCAGTGGTGTTGATGTGCGATCTCCAACCTTCTCTCCTGGTACAGCTCGAATCCTCCAGGTTACTTACTAAATTTCCATCCTTTAACTCTCCTTCTGGACGGGAGCCGCTGTGGAAAGCTGGCTTCAGTCCGCCATCTTGTCTCCCCCCCCCCCCGCCTTATTTTGGATTGAGTATATTTTATGATGCTGTTCTCCCTCTCTTGTTGATTTGCTAGCTATAACCCCTTTTTTGTTATTTTAATGGTTACATTAGAATTTATAGTATATTTGCATTATACATTCTAGCTTCAAGTATCTTTATGCTAATTCACACATAGCATAAAGACCTGACTACAATGTCCTTCCCTTTCCTCCCCTTCTAGGCTTTTGTGTTTTCATTGTTGTATATCTTTCTTCTACATTTGTTATAAACCTTCTAATACATTATTATTCTGCTTTAAAGACCAGTTGCTTAGATTATCTTCTAACAGTTACCATTTTTATTTGAAGGACTTATTGTATGTAACATTTCTCATAGGGCAGATAAACTAATGATGAAATCTTTCAGCTTTTGAATGTCTGAAAGGATTTTATTTCATTTTTGTTATTTGAAAAATATTTGGCCAGGTAAGAATTCTAAGTTGACAAGGTTTTTTTATTTTTCTTTCCATGTTTTAAAAACATTGTTTTATTCTCTTGGGAACAATGAGAAATCTACTCTCATCCTTATTTTTGTTTCTCTGTAATATTTCTTTTTTGACTAGCTTCTGTTAAGATTTATCTCTTCATTACTGGTTTTAAGAAATTTGATTATTATTTGCTTTGGTGTTGTACACTTCATGTTTCCTGTGCTTGGGTTTCATTGTGCTTCTTGGTACTAAGGGTTTAGAATTTCTATAAAGTTAAAAAAAAAAAAAAGACTGGCTAATATTTTATAAATATTTTTACAGTCCTCCTTATTTTTTGGAATTTCAAATATATACATCACATATAATATATACATATTCATCATGTATAGACATATATTCTAAAGTAATCACTGAAATAACAAAACAAAACATTTATAGCTGAAAAATCAACAAAGGAGGTAGAACAGAATTATAAAAAGTACTCAGAAAAATGTCTAACAAAGTAAAAGTCACAATGTTTGACATCCAATTAAAAATTAGTAGGCCTACAAAAAATGGGAAAATTCTATCCGTAATCAGTAATAGACAGAAAAACATAAAGCTCTTTGAAATTTTTCCACAGTTCAACAACGTACTGATCTTTAGTTTTTTCCTATGTGTCATTGTGCATAGTTTTATATTGCTGTGTCTTTGATTTCACTAATATATTTTCTTTCCCAATTTCTAATCTGTCATAAATCCCATCCATTTATTTCAGAAATTATAATTTTTATCCCTACATGAATTTCATTTGCATTTTTAAATCATCCATGTCTTTACTAATACGTTCAATTTTTCCTCTAGTTTCTTGAGGATTTGAAATACAGTTACAATAATTATGTTAATGTCCTTGGTCTACTAATTATGTCTTTGTCTATTTATGTGTAGAATTTTCCTGGCTTTCACATTCCTGGTAGTTTTTAATTAGATGCCAACTATTATAAATTTTACCTTGTTGGATGCTAAATAAGTTTTGTAATCCTATAACTTTTCTAAAACTTTTTTCTGAGGTACAGTTAAATTAGTTGAAAACAGTCTGATCCTTGGGAATCTTGCTCAAGTCTCTCTCAATTACATCCTGCTAATAAAAATATATGAACAGTAATTCTTGGAAGCCTTGGCAAGTTTCATGTGTTCTAGAGGAGAAAGATATATCCTACAAAGTTTCAGTAGCTTGTAATGTGGGTAAAATTTTAGAAATCCAGTAATTAGGAGCATGCTGAGATACGCCATCCAAATAAAAGAATAAATTATTACATCTTGTACCTTATTCCACCAAAAAGAAAGCACATACCTGGTAGGCCTCTTTGGATTCTGAAGACAACATATTTTTTATTGGGGAATATTAATCTTAACCATACACCAGGTGTCACAGAAAGGCTACCATCTTTGAGTGAGCACCACAGCAAAAAAGATTGTGTAGAGGGCAGGGCTGTAGTGTGAAACAGCGCTGTCCCTTAGCATATTTGAGCTAGGAAAACACACAGTTTTAGGAGTTAGCAGTGGCGAAAAAGATACTGTGTGGCATTTATGACAAGCCTTAAAATGAAAAAAAAAAAAAAAAAATGCAGACTTCTGAGTTTCTGGATCAGGACCATGCCATCAGAATCAAAGAATTACAATTTTATGCCTTTTAATGAAAAAATGTCCTGACGTGCTTTAGGCTTAGGCCTCTCAGGATTCTACCAGCACTCATTTCCTACCTGGCCAATAGCCATATGCAGTATCCCTTATAAACAGCTGCATCCTCATAATCAATGAAGTATTAGACAAGATAAAATATGGTACTTGTTAATGGCAAGTTGCAGAAAGTTTTCTTGTGATATACAATAAATATGATTCTGATTATTTGCAAAGAGAATTCTATGAAGAGAATCAAATCAATGCTCACATTCAATTAATTTAAGCTTTGCAATTAAAATTTCCATGATAAAAAGAGAGGTCCTAACATTCCAGACTGATGATGAAGCTTCCATTATGTGCTGAAACTTATGCTAGGCAGTTGGCTTTTATTGTTCCATTGAATCCATAATATAAACCCTAAGGGGCAATTATCATGATGACTCAGTTGAAGATGAAACTGTTGACCCTAAAGAATATAAGAAACTCATCTAAATAGACACTGAATATTAAGTTGGGAAGAAAACTCTGTTTGCCTTCAAAATAAATTTTCCATACATCATTGCAGTTCATAATGCAAGGATAGTTAAAATGTAGTGTGTTTATTTTATGACTTGACCTTGATATTTAATAAGTTACACACATAAATGTATGTCACACACACAATTGGGGAATGTAATATTCTGCCCCATTCTAAGGCTTTCCCATTGTTACTCCAGTCTTTTTTCTCCTCCAATCATCCTAACAACTTCTGTAGGATAATCTTCAGCAGATTACAAATACCTTTTAGGATAAACATAATGACTTCTTTATTTATATATTTCCTATAAAACTTAGAGCTGTCATGAGTAATTTGTTTAATGCATATTTCTGGAACAAAATTAAAGATTCTAGAAAAGAAAGTCATTATAATTACATTATTATGAAATTTTAAAATTGAACATTTTCTTATAGACTATTTCATCCAATTTTCATACTTTATGATGGTGAGTAACTTAGTGTGAACAGATTTTCACAAGGTCACAGAACCAGGGAGTGCAGAACTAATGTTCGTAACCAACTACTAAGCAGATGCTTAGGATTACAATGAAGATCTTCTATTACCCAAGTTAGTACTGTTTCTAATATATCTAGAAACTAGTTTTTAATTACTCTTACTAGAACACATGCCCCATGAGAGACAGACTTTTTCTATTCAGTTATATGTCACCAGCAAATTGGGCAATAGCTGACATCTGAATATCTGATGAATATCTTAAAAATAGGTTAATGAAACATCAATTTTCAGACTATATAAACATCTTCTGATGATTTAAAGTTATTTAAGAATCTTGCCAGATTATCTTTGGGAATGTCAATAATTACTGTTTATTCAAGGGTTTTAGAATTCTGATAAGACATGTTTCTCTTTCTTACATAAGTGGCATATGTGTGGGGAGAAGGATTTCAGCTATGTGTGCTTCATGACTCCATTCAACATAGGCAAGAATTTATGCTTCCTTTTTTAAAAAAATTTATTGTTTGGGGTGAGATTTTTGTATTTCCTTCCCTTGTTTGAGTACTCTGCAGACACAGCCAGAATCTGTAATTGGCCAGGCTGTGGTTGAGCCCTCACTTACCCAATGGAACATCAGCTTTATGAAAGCAGCCTTGCTTGTTGTGCTCACAGTAGTGTATTGAGTTTTATAAAATGAGGATTTTGCAAGCTATTATCGATAAGAAATAATATAAGGCTAGGTTTGCACTGCTTCTTTTTAAGACTTTTTTTACAAAAGTATACTTGAGAATGCTGTTTTTCAAAATCCTGTCCTGACAAGTTAAGTACTAGAAGTTCTTTGTTGAAAGGAAAAAATCTTTCATTTTTTTTTTTTTTTTTTTTCCTCTTCTTTTTCTATTTAGGGAGGTTTCCTTCCTCTGAGATATCCTCCTTTGGTCTGCAATATGCCTATGGTATGGTAAGCAGAAATTCACAGATTCTCTCCCCACCACTACCTTTTCTTTTCTTTCTTTTTTTTTTTTTTTTTTTTTGTGCGTATGAACTTGGTTTTATTTATTTCAAATCTTTTGAGATATTTATTTATTTATTTATTTTTAATTGTGGAGAAGGGGTGGGGAAAGAAGGCGGGGGAAGAGGTGCGTTTTAACTATACATACTGTTAAGTCTAAAGACAAGCCACATTATTAATGTTCAGTAATAATTATTTGTCATTTCTGAGTATAAAACAGGTACAAGATGGTGTTTTGGAAGGCTACAACAATGAATTGTCTCTTATAACTAAAGTATATGCACAATGGAAATAACTTTTACTGTCTGCCTTCTACATTCCAAACACTGGGTAATCCCTATACTAACATTACATATTTAATGGTCAGAACAATCCCAAAAATGGCGTTAAAAAGAATAAATTTTTAACATTCTTACCACAAGAAAAATTGATGTCAGCAAAGTGATAGATATGTAAATTGGCTCAACTGAATTCTTCTGCAAAGTATACATAGATCAAAACATGACATTATACCCCATTAATATACACAATTATCATTTGTCAATTAAAACAAAATTTTTAAAAAGATAAATGAAATGTGGTAAGATTAAATAACTTTCCAAAGTTCACATAGCTTGACACTAATTTCAAATTGATTTTCTTGCCCACAGTCCTCATGCCATTTCTGTGATAACAGATTATTCAAACTTGAGAACTCCACAAAGATATATACAAATACCACAAGTCTGCAGCCTCCAGTGTAAACATTATGACATTACATACCACAGGAAAAATATAAGGAAAATTTAAAAATCAAATGCAGTGAAATAAACAAAATGTTAGATATGAAATAAATTCTAAAATAAATGAAATGAAAATATTCAATTAAAAAATTCACTTTCATTTTAAGTAAATTATACAGTTATATATTATTAAGATGTTTAGCCAGGCCTGGTGTCTCACACCTGTAATCCCAGCCCTGTGGGGGGGTGAGGTGGGAAAATTGCTTGAGCTCAAGAGTTGGAAACTTGGGGGGTTCTCGGTGTGTGATATACCTTTGGGGGGCAAGACACAATTATAAAAGGGACTTTACCTAACAAATGAAATCAGTGCAACCTGCTTTCTTGTACCCTCAATGAATCCCCAACAATAAAAAAAAAAAGAGTTGAAGACTTGTCTGAGTGAGAGTGAGACCCCAACTCATTTAAAAAATGAAAATCCCAGCAGGGCGCCACAGCAAGTGCCTGTAATCCCAACGGCTTCTGGAGGCTGAGGCAACAGGATGCCCACAGCCCTAGTCTGAGGTGGCTGTTAGCTATGACGCCATTGCATTCTGCTCAGGGCGTAGGGTGGGACTCTGTCTCAACAACAAAAATAAACAAATAGAAAATAAAAAGAAAAAATAAATTTAAAAAATGTTGGAAATTTTTTAACCAACAGGTAATGAAACCCCATGGCTTGGGGGTGGGGAGTTATAAAGCTACTTTTAAATTAGATTTAAAGTAGTAGGCAAGTTTTAGATGTACTTTGGCTTGACCTCTTTATAAGAAAAAAAAAAAAAAGAAAGAAAGAAAAGAAAGAGTTTAGATGCACTTACAAACAGAGAACCTTACCTAAATTATGTTCAGGTAACTGCCAGGCTCCAGTCTTCCATTCTGAAGAATCAGGCTCCATCAGAGGTTTTCAAATTGGGTATAGAAAGAAAGAGGCACCCAGAGCTCCAGGAGAAAACCAAATAATGTGAGACTACTTCTAGCCCTCCCACCCTCGTCCGCTCACTCTTCTCCATCATATCCCTCTGAACAGAATGCGTCATTTCTATCAGTTGTATATCATGGATATCCAATTATGTTACCTTTAAAGAAAATATTCTAACTTCTAAAAATAAATTTTAAAAATCAAATTTGATAGCCATATGATCCTAAGGTTTTGATTCTTTACATTCAATGACCCTAGGATTGATATGAGTAGCAAAATGCATCTAGAGCAAGAGTCAGAAATACATATTCCTTCTGGGCCCAGGCCTGGCCAATAATCATGTAAAAAATAAAAGAAAAAGAAGGAAAGAGGGAGAGAAAGACATCATCTTGATTTGAGACTATCTTGGTAATGCTAATCTGTGACAATTTAAAGAATATATGTCTTACTTAAAAATTTAAATTCTACAAATTTGTCTTTAACACTGTGCTGACAAACAAGTCTAAGCTCCAAACATGTGACTCGCAGTCTAGAAATCGCCACGTTAAGAAGCCCCATCCAACAAGAACTCTGAGTTACAGAAACTGTGAAGGGCAGGACTATGGTCAAATCAAAGCATCGGGTTTTGAATGCACATAATTATAACTTCATTCAAGAAGTTCAAAAGGGCATCATTATTCTTTCTCTCAGGAAGGACCCAATGAAGACTTCATATGCAACTGCAGTTTGTGAACTGTGTGCCCAGTTATCCACAGCAGGGGGTGAGGAGAAACACAGATCAAACACAAGCACACTGGCAATTTATCATCCTTCTTTTATTATCCTCAACATCCTCACATGTAAAATGGTCTCTAAGGACTCCTAGCTCTGTCATTACCACTGTCCAGCCTGTGGGATCTCTCCCCGCAGTTGTGATCCTGGGCGGGTTATTTTCAGATAAGAGGTCACAAACTCTCCACACTGTCTTATGCTAAGACTGAAATGTGTGTGTATGCACATACATGGGCACACGATGTGGATATGGAGATACTTATTCCTGCTGTTCATTGTTCACACATCAAAGAGAGCCTGCCAGCCACTTCTCTGTGAATGCCCTAGTCTCAGAGCAGGGTCAAGAACAGCCTTCTTCCTATGGCTCCCAGCATTAGCTGTCTTATGTTTGACACCTCGTGCTGAGATGCCTTACTTGGCTGGAAGCTTTGCACTCATTCAGCTCAGTCTGATGAAGCACTTGGAAGAACCAAGTTGAGCCTGTCTTAAAACTGCTAAAAGAGCCAGAGGGTCAGTGTAGTCAGTTTGTAAAGAATCAACCTGGCTAATGAAGGGGCCAGAAAAGTCCAACTCACTAGTGTAAGACTGTCTTTTCATCCTGCAAGGGAAAGGAATTAACACTTTTATTTTACAGTAAATGTGCTTAGAAACACTGAATCCAATTTTTTGTCCATTCCATTTTATTTTACCTTGGAACAGAAGTCTGGACAGAGCACAAAAATAAGGGTAAGATTCTCCCAGGGTAATACAGTGTAATGGCCTTGGAGGAATTAGGGAAATTAAGAGCAAGCTGTGGATACAAAGAGGCAGAAAGTGGAGTGTTGCAGCCACAAGCCAACAGGTGCCTTTAGGAGCCAGGAACTGGACGAGGCAAGGAAGGAAACTTGTCCTAGAGCCTCCAGAGGAGATAGGATCCTACTGACATTCTGTAGCCTTCTGGCCCCCACAACTTTGAGAAGATAAATTTCTTTTGTCTTACGACACCAAGTTTTTGGAAAGTTTTTATGGCAGCCCTAGTAAATTAGCACAACACGCAACTAGCAAAGTCCTGTACTCAAAACACATGTTCTTTCGCATATATCAATAAGAAATAGACAAACAGTATAAAAAATGGGCAAAGTACTTAAGAAATTCACAGAAGAGGGTATGCAAGTGGCCAGTAAATATGTGAAAAGATGCTCAACTTTTTCAACAGGACAATTAAAATTAAAATGTGCTAAAAAACTATACTACATCAAAATGGCACAAATGGAAAAGATAGGCAGAGTATTGACAAGGATGTGGAGGAAATGAAACGCAGCAGGTGCTGATGGTGGGAATATAAATCGGTATTACCCCTTTGGAAAACGGTGGGGCAGTACAGACTAATGTTCAACATACACATACCGTATCACGCAGCAGCTCCACTCTACTAAGCAGACACAGTATATTCATTTTATAGGTGAGGATAAACAGGAGTTCAGAGAAGGTAAAACAATTTGTTCAAAGATGGAAAATTCATGCCTCAGTCTATTTTATTCTAAAGTCCCTGCATAAGATGATTTCTCAGAAAACATTTGAGACAATGGAGCTACAGATCTGAAGAAAGCTAAAATGCCCAGAGTAGGAAGAGGAAAAGCCAGAAAATGTTTCAGAGAATGAAGTGAGAATATAAATTATAAATTCTTTTAACTGGACAAAATATCGAGATCCATATTGTCCAATACCCTCATTTCACAGAATAAACAAGTCACTGTTTGACCAACTACCACAAGAACTAAACTAAATTCCAGATCCTTTGATTCTCAGCTGCAAATATTTGCTTTTCCCTCTACAAGCTTCCAACCCCAGTTCCTCTTAACATTCACACCTTGATTAGACACCTACATCCAAAACTGTCATAAAAGTTTCTCCATGCATCCATAAACATGGACAAAGCACCTACCAGAAAGCCAGTGGTCTAATTCTATCAGCCACTCTAATGATCAAACTTGATGGATTTTAACATGAAGGTAATTGATTGCTTGTTAACCAATGGTTGTTATACATATATTACACTAAGTCAATCTGATCAGGGGGCCTTATTCTTTCTTACCCTGTATGTCTCTATCTGTTACCCATGTTTTCTCATAACTGGTTTTATCTGTGGATCTGAGAGCACTTTTAAAAATCCCTTCTACTCTGAAGACTATTTAAATCTTTTCTAAGTTTGTCACAAATTGAGGTGATACAATGATTCCAAATAGAAGGATAAAGTCTAGCCCAGTGGAGAAAGCATTAAACCTCCCTGCAAGTCAGCAAAAGTGACAGCCTGGTAGCAATTTAAAATTACTCTGAGACCTCAACTGCCAATTAAAGTAGACTTTCATGATAACAGATGAACATCTGGTGTCTTCCATTTATAAAGAAAAAATTTAAAAGAGTTTATATTTCTTAGTAATGAAAAACTTAGATATAAGCTTATAATGTTTTAGTTTGGGCTTTGCCTAAATTACATATTCTTTCATTATGCTTTCCAGCAATACAATGTTTCCTTTTTTGTGTGTTTTTTAATAGTTGTAAAATGTTAGAAACTAAAAAAAAAAAGAAAGAAAGAAAGAAAAAATAACTAGGCAAAAGTCAGAATCCATGATTCATTCATAGCCATTTTAAAAGCTGCACATTATCCTCCTCTCGTCCCTTGAAAAAATAGATTTGGAGGAGATTATCCTAAAGGCGCTATTTTGATGAAATGTACGTGATCTGAATTCTGCAAATACATTCCTAGAAAAAGACTTGGAGCTCAGAGGGGGAGAGAAAGATGGTTTTATAGTGATTGAAGCTTTGTTCTTCTTTACTTTGTACGCACATCTCTCTTACATGATCAAGTTTGATAAGTAGATTCTTAATCAATTATACTTGATTAAAGGAAACCACACCAAGCAGCATCTTACCTGCTTGATAACTAATAATCCATTTAAAGAAATGTTTCTTTATTCAAATGGTGCACCTTTTGAGAAATAACCTTTTTAATCCCTCGATTCATGCACTGTATCTACTTCCTGCGATGCTCGTACCCTATCATGGTAATTAGTAATGAATCATATATTATCATATCTTAGGGTTGTATGTTCCTAAATACCTTTTTATATATTACTTTCTACTACTTATCTATGATTCAAATTAGTAACTAACACAGAAAGGACACCTAATAAAACCTTGATGACTCAGGGAACAAATGCTTTCATAAGAATTCAAGGGAAAATTACCAGGAAGTGAATCTCATCATTTCTGCCAGTTACTCAGCAGTCCCTCTGGTTTAACATAGAAATCTTAATTCCTCCTCCTGCTAAAAACTGATGCTTCTCTACTTTTCTATTTTGGTAATAATGTGTAACATGAATGAGTTGAATAGTATTAGTAGGAAGCCTTTTCTACACTTCCCTGTCACATCTATAGGTACTGGGTACACATTGGGAAAAGGAGACTTTACCCTGCTCAGATAGAGTATTCATTCCTCCCACAGCTGTTGTTCATCACCTGGTCAAAACCCAGTTTCTGGTGTTATTTCCTTCCCAGACACCCTAATCTCCTCTCTTTATTTTGCCAAGGTCAGCCCGACTTTATACTGGCTCTCAAAGCCTGTGTTGAAACCGGGAGACAAGATCTGTGAATCAGAGGAAACAAAGGGAAAAGCAAAACATCTATGTGATGTGAAATTCTGTATGGCTACCACTGTGTCTACTCCACTAGATAAGTAATATCACTCCTACCTTTGTATATGGTGATATTAAAATGTGAAGAGAATAGGCCATTTTTCTGCCCATGAAGGCTTCAATTATCTGACCTCTTGTTTTCCAGAGAAAATAGGTATGAAAAATTATCTCCCTCTACGAGACCATAAGCTCCTTGAACACAGAAGCTACATCTTTACTTATATTTGTATCAAATCATATTATATGATCCATTCATGAGCAAAATGTGAAGGAACAAAATGTACCTAGCATAGGACAGCCCTGAACGGTCTCACCTAAAAACTTTGCTCTTTCATTCTTCAAGGAAAATGAAGAACTGTGCTGTCTAAAGTTAATCATCTATTATCAGTTTCTCCATTTTTTAAACAAGAAAGCTAAAGATTAGAGGAGTTAAGGGACTTAGCTAATGTCTCTTAGGTAGTAAGTGAAAAAGACTCAGTCGTCACCAGTTCTACCTGAATTCCATGATCCATGATTTAATCATTTTGCGATTTATTTTCTGAGCCAATCATGTAAGACATTTATATTGTTTAAAATTGCATATACAAGCACAGACAAACCCTAGCCTTAGGAGTATTGGTTGATACGTAAGACACACACAGTCAAAATTAATTCACTATATCCTACTTGTTGATATGACCCCAATAGAGCAATTTCTTTGTGTGTTTTACCCAGTTGGAAATAAGTTTCCCAAGAGATCAAGTGAATCTGTCCCCAAGTCCAATTGCCATTCTGCTACACTATTCTGCATTACTAAAGTTTAAATTAGAAAAGCCAGGCACTGTGGCTCACATCTGTAACCTTAGCACTTAGGGACCCCAAAGCCAGGAGTTGGAGACCAGCCTGAATAAGAGCAAGACCCCCATCTCTACAGAAAGTAAAAAAATTAGCTGCAATGGTGGCAGGAGCCTATGGTCCAGCTTCTTTGGAGGCTGAGCCAGGAGGATCACTTGAATCTAGGAGTTTGGGGTTGCAGTGAGAAAAGATGCCGCCCCTGCACTCTAGCCCAGGAGACAGGACAAGACTCTGTCTCAATAAAATATAAAAAGTTAATATTAGAATAATAGTCTTGATTTATTATTCAATAAGGCTTTTGCAGCACCTTATATATCAGGCCTTGGGATTACTTCTCAGGGGTACAGATATGTAATAACTTCTCTAATTCTATTTAATAGGGCTTCTAAGATGGAAAAGAAGTCAGCCTGTGTGAATCTGCAAAACACACCCACACACACACACTCACCCTGTGGTATTCAAAGAAAACGTGCATTCATTCTGTGTCTCCTGCCTGCCGCCATTGCTTTCCTCTTTATTCTCTCTGGCCGGAGTGATTAGGTTATGAAGCCAAGCTAATCCTGTTAGTGCCCGAATGACTTTTCTCACACTTGTGTGTCCCACCGCTCTTAGAAAGTCATAAGGAATTACTGGGTGTTGAGTTCACCTTGCCTGAAAGATGACAAATAGGAGGAGGGAGGAGGAGAGAAAGCACGATGCCCAGCTGACCTATTCTTTAACCTCTCCCTCTAGACGCCATTCTTCCCTCTGTGGGTGTCGGTTCAGGCCAGAGGCATGGCTAACTCTGCCCTTGAGATACAAAGAGAGCAAAGTTGACGTCAGCTGTTTCTTCCCGGGCAAACATTCCACTAATTCCACAGCCAGACAGCTTGCAAAATTGCCTTTGTAGGACTGCTGAGGTCTCCTTTCCCGTCAAGTTCACTTTGTATTTATTCAGCAAAGATGCACCTACCGCAGAGTGCACCAGGAGAGACAGTGTCAGAGTCATGGCGATCCTGCTTCATGGATGATTAGCGTTCTCTGACCCAGCCACCATTTTCAATCACTTGCAACCAGAGACTTCTGGCTGCAGCAATTACTCCTATCCTTCAAAACCCTTTTCTCCCCGACAATACCAGAATAAGTTTGTTAAAGTACTCTGCTTCAAATAATGCCTTGCTTGGTGCAGTTCTTTTTAACACAAAGTTTGTATCCAAATACACATATTCTAAACAAACTCTCCCCAAATTTGAATTATATAAATCTCATGTATCTCCCAGTTTAAGAATCATTGAATGACATAAATGACCACTCTTTTATTTAGTTCAGAGCCTAAAGCAGAATTCCTAAAGTTAACTCATTTAATTTTTTAATTTGTATGATGCACAACAGGTATGTACATATTTATGGGGTACATATGATATCATAATAGAATCATATAATGTGTAATGACCAACTCAGTGTAACTGTGATATCCCTCAGCTCATTTGATTTTTATCTAACACCTACCATGAGCTGGGCATGGTACTAAAACAGTGATCCTCAAAGTGTGATCTGTACATTGGCACAGCAGCAGCAGCAGCACCTAAGACTTGCTAGAAATGCAAATTCTTGGGCACCACCCAATGCCTAGTGAATTAGAATCTCGTTGGCAGGGACCCAGGGCTCTGTGGTTTAAAAAGCTCTCCAGGTTATTCTTACAGGATGTAGGGAGCACTGTAGTAAACTATTTGTGACTAAATGTCAGTTGCAAGGCTATATAGCCCTTGAAATCTAAGTGTAATTGTTGAAGCCTTAGTGTATTTGTTTGCCAGGTCTGCCTGAACAAAGTACGTCATACCAGACGGCTTAACCAACTCATGGCTCTGAAGACCAGAAGCTTGAAATCAAGGTACTGTTGGGGTTGATTGATTCCTTCTGAGGACTGAGGGTGGGATGGGGAGGCACCAGGAGGCTGTTCAAGGCTTTTCTCCTTGTTTATAAATAGCATTCTCCCTAAAATATCTTCCCTGTATGTCTGTCTCTGCCCAAATTTCCCCTTCTTATAAGGACAACAGTCATATTGATTGAGGTCCTCCCTAACATCATTCTGACTTGATTATCTCTGTAAAGACTCTTTCTCCAAATAAGGTCACATTCTGGGGTACTGAAGGATATAGGACATTAACATATGAAATTAAGGAGAAACAATTCAATCCATAATTCTGGAGAATTTCCTAAATTTAAGTATGATTTTATGAATATTGAGCATCAGGCTAACATTTTGCCAACACCTGCAACACTGCATCACCCCAGGTAATGATGCTAGTCTTTGGTTCCCACGTGAATTCTGATAATGCCAAGTTTTTGATGAGTTTTGCTAAACTTTATTATACCCCTAAGTTGGGTGTCTTTGCTGTCCTCTCTCCCCCTTCCATTCTTTACCCATCTTTTAAAAGCAGAAGTTCTTTGCCAGAACTTCTGGTTCATGCTAACCACTAACAACTCAAAGATGAAAAAGATACCACCTCGATCCCTGTCATGTACACTGAGAGGGGTTATCATCCCTGATTTAAGGTAACATGGTTTAAACTCATGGCCATGTAACATTTGCTTCTGATTTGCTTGATTAATTATTAAAAGACATGGTTAATTGTGCCTCTCATTTCAATTTCTTGAGAGGAAATATCACATTCTTCCTGAAGCAAATGGTCTGTGAATTTCTGATTTTCAGATGTTTGTATGTTGTAAATGGTCACACATTTCTTCATGAGGAGCTAAAGTGTAAACCACATTTTTCACCAAAGCTCCATTAACTTTGTTGTTAGATTACTTGCTTTCTTCCTTTCTAATGGACATGGATCTTTTATTACTAGTTCAGTGAAAATGTTGTCAATGTTAATATAAAACTAAACCTCCACAACTTTGGGGGGGCTTGCAGGAGTGTGACTGTGGTGAAAATAAATCCCATAGAGCACATAGAATACTTACACATTTATTGATCAAGTAGTATCTCATATCAACCATCGTATATCAGACTCAAGCCCCTATTTCTTGTCTTTCTCAGTACATGGTGCAAACATCCTCCAGGTGTTAGCACCAACTACTCACCCTTCTTCACTTCCCACATCCAATTCATAAGCAAATATTTCCAATGTTACCTCAAAAGTAGATTCTAAATCAGATCACTTGTTTCAGCCTCCATGTCTCCCCTAGGCCTGGTCACAACACTTACATACTGGATCTCTAAAACAGTCCCCTGGATTCCAATTCTCCCCTCAACCCCATCCTTTCCATTAAATCACAGTAGCAAAGTGATCACTTCAAAACTTAAAACATTTCATAACACTTCTCTAGTTAAAAAACTCTAATGCTTTCCTAGTGCGTTTAAAATAAAATTGAAACTCTACTCTTTGTATGGACACAGCCACATACATACATGGTTTACAAAACCACGCCCAACATTTCCCCCACCATATGACACGCATTCCAGCCAGATATGGTACTGAGTACCCAACAAGGATTGTGTCCTTTAATCGTCACAATAATGCTTTTGTAGATTGGCTGGTAGAGAGAGCACTTAAGATGAGGATTTAATAAGGTTAAATAACTTGCCTAGGGTGATTCCAACAAGATGGCTGACTAAAGACACGGCAGCTAGAGTGTCCCTGAGAGAGGGAAGGGTTTCAGATGGGGGGAAGGGGGACGGACAGAGCTCAGGTATAGTTCAGAGGAGGAGGTGCCAGAGACTGCTGGGAATATCATCGGGGGAAATTATGAAGAAGAACAGGAGGGGGGAAAAAGGAGGCTCAAACCCAGGGAAGCTTGGAGCCCAGTGAACAGGTCAGTGGAAAGTCCATTGCTCCTGCTCACACACCTTTAGTAGTCAGCAGGCTATCAGGTTGTCTGTTAGTTTTTTCATCCTCACAACCCTGGGTACTGCTGCAACCACTGAATTGTGTGGAGAACTGGTGTGATCCCAGAGCTTGGACATTCCACGTAGGTTTCTTTTTAGGGAAGGAGACCAGAGGAGCTGGGATCTCTGCTCTCTTCTCTTCCACTCACTCTCGTTTCCTCCCTTCCCCTCCCACTAAAGCTGGAAGGGAAAATGGAAACTTTCAGTAGTGGTGCTTCTCATCAGCTGTAGTGTCCTCTAGTCTAGGGTCTCAACGCCTTTCCACTTGGGGACCCATGGTGGACCCAGGGCTATGTGGAAGTTCTCTGCCTGATGGCCCAAAGATGTACACCAGGGCCAGATTCTGTGCCCCTAGGACTCCACCAGGTTCTAGGGAACACAAGAGAGAGAGAGATTTGATTCAGGAGGTAAGGCAGCCTATGTGGACAGAACTGATGGGAGGATATTGTGGGGGTCCAAGCTGTGGAAAACTAGGGGAATGCCCATGCCCCCATAAGAAAGTCACACTGTCATACTAGGGCTGGTCTCTAGTGTGAAGTTCCTAACCTACAGCCATTGCTGCTGAGTGTGGGGAGTTCAGGCACTCATTTGCAAATAGACACTGGAGAAAGCCTCTTGGGAAAGGGTTAGCAGGAGAGGGGCAGAGCTCACTCTGAGAGCCAGTCGATGAACTATAGATGGCCTCTCCCCCACAAACAGTCTTTCCAGTTTTGCGAGATCACTTGGGCCCTCCTCTCCCAGCTGCATTTCCCAGGGTTCTGGGATATGACCTTTGAGCCCTGCCAGGCTCACTTAACCCAACCACACCCAGCCTCATTCCTTCATCCACCTCTGGTTGTAGTAGAGGACCAGCAAACCCTTGGAAGCAACAGGACCCCTCCCATTGCCTGAGGCGTTCAAGTGCTTCTCCTAAGGGGCTAAAGCCTATTATAGACACAAAACAATATCTCTGCAAGCATCAACCACTACCAGGGTGAATAACCAACTATATATAGCTCATTATTGCATCTCTTGACTCAATCAAATGGGGCCTGGCCAAATCTTACAAGTGCTACCCACCAACTCGGAGATTAAGCTGGAGGACTCAATACAATCCACACTGCTGGAGAGAGGAGAAAAGAGCAGAATAGAAGAAATGCAAGGGAGCACTGCTTTTTAGGAGAGAAATAAAAATCATAGCAGCTCAAGCTATGAGGGGTCTCCCCTCTACACTTTAGCTTCCTTATCTTTTTAAAAATTTTTGATTTTTAGTTATTATGGGTACTTCATAGTTGTATGTCTTTGTGGGATACACGTGATGTTTTGATACAAGCACATATTGTGTAATAAATCAGGGTAATTGAGGCATCCATCACCTCAAGCACTTATCATATTTTTGTGTTAAGGGTATTCCAATTCCACTCTTTCAGCTTCCTTATCTTTAAAATCCAGTCAAGATACCCACAGTGAAAGGTTGTTTAAGGATTAAAGGGACAATGTATACATGAAATTCAAAAAATAAAAATAAAAATAAAAATAAAAGTACTATTTTATCACTGTGAGAGAGAATCCCAGGACTTAAGTATGAGATAAAATAAGAAATATAAACCTCCATCCTTGACAGTAGATTAAGACAAGGTAAAGGAAATGAAAATAAGATCATCAAGAAGATAAACACAGATTAAGGCAAGTGCATTTTTCACATGAAAGGCCCTGGGAAGAAAGGTGATCAAACTGAAGAAATAAATGACCTAAAGTTCAATTTCTTAAATATACTAAGCCCAAAGCAATTTGGTTGAAGTGATATTGTAACTCCACAATGTTCATTTTCACCTCTTCCATGCCCTCTCCCTCTGCACTAAATACCCAACCTTCTTAATGCAAACCTAGCAGGCAGCATAGTGGTGTGATCCCTAGAGGAAGCCACTTGGCATCTGACTTACATGGTGTAAAGCCCATGTCCTGCTGTCTTTCACAGTTTTATTTGGAGATGAGTCACAGGATGGCTCCTGTGGTTCCTGGTCCAGCCAGGGGATGCTAATGTGGCAATCCGACTTGCAAGAAAAATTAATTTTTTAAGTTGGCAACTACCATGACCAGTTAGGGGCCTTCTATCCCTTGCTATACTCCATGGACTACAAAACTCTCAACAGCCTCTCTCTGTATGATCCACCCTCCGCCCCCCCCCCAAAAAAAAAAAATACTGCAGAAGCTGTTAGTAGCAAAAACAAATGAATACCCATATTGATATTTTTGTAGTAGCTAAAGAGTTCCCTTCCTCCCGCCCCCCCCCCCGACCCTTGGTCTCTTCTTGCCACTCTGCCCTCTACCTTCCCCATTCAGATCACCAGCCTTCTGTTTCTCCAAAACCCAAGGCTCCATTCTAATTCAGGGACTTGAACATGTGTTCTTCCTGGAGCACCAATCTTTCTGTTTATTAGGAATGAAATTGTGTCCCCCACCAAAAAGATTTTCTAAAGTCCTAACCCCAGTATCTCAGAATGTGACCTTGTTTGGAAATGGGGTCTTTATAGAGTTCAGATAAAAATGAGGCCATTAGGATAACCTTAATCCAATATAATGGATGCCTTTATTTAAAAAAAAAAAAAAAAAAAAATTTGGACCCAGGGACATACACACACAGGGGGAATATGATGTGAAGAGATATAGAGGAAACATGGTCACCTACAAACCAAGGAATGCCTGAGGCTACCAGAAATTGAGAGACTCTGAACAGATCTTTCCCTAGTGCCTTCAGAGGGAGCATGGCCCAGATGACACCTTGATTTCAGACTTCTGGCCTCCAGAACTATAAAATAAAAAAGTTTTTAAAACACAAATTTATTATTTTTTATTATATCATATTATTTATTACTATTAAGCCACCTAGGTTGTAATTCTATGTTTCAGAAGTCCTAACAAACTAATACACTGCTCTTTGTATAGTGCTACTCTTTCGATTTTTCAGCCTAGCTTGGCATTCTCTGTTTATCCTTTCTAAACTTCTTAAACTACCTCTGAATATTTGTTCCCTTCCAAGTACTAAGCACAAGTGATACCTATTCAATCTCCTTCGCTTGCTCTTTTCCCCCAATATGTATGTATGTGCGTGTGTGCCTGTGTGCATCTATGAACAAGGCAAAATTCACAAGGGAAGAAACTATGATTTCATGTTCACATTTGTATTTTAAATATCTGGCATATAGGAGTTGCTGAAGAAATAAATATATTTAATAAATGGACACAAACCTGAAAACAAAAACCAAATTTAAAAGAAAAGTACAAATAATGCCCTCTGAGACACATCCTGAAAGTTTGATTTTCCCATCAGAATGTAATTCAAAAATGCAGCACCAATGGAAAGATGCCCAACTCTTGATAAGATCCTTCCCTTTCTTTTGCTACTAAGCATCTCAAAACTTTGTAACTCATGTTACATCTCACCAGATTTGTGAATTTGTAGGAAGTCACTCAATATTCATTTGGAGCCTCTGGGAAGTCTTGCTGAGGCCGGCTCTGTGGGCTCCTCCTTACTAGGTGTGAAAGTATTGATCAAACAAGAGAGTGCTTCATAAGATGTCAGAGAGAGTGAAGAGAATGGCAGAAAAGCTTGGCTGGGTTGCCAGCCCCTGCTTGCACCTTTATGCCTGAAAAAAATCAGTACTTGGGAAGGGAAACTTAAAAGCTGCCTCTCATTGCTCATAGCCCAAAGGTCAGAATTGAATAAATACTAATATTGTACAGAAAATTGCCTTGGAAATGTTCCTCTCTCCTTAAATCTATATCTAACATGCAAATGCAGTGGTGTTTTATTTCTTCTTCTTAAATCCTAAGGTTATGGATGAGTATATCACTTTCACACCAATAATAGTCTTGGACTTCAATTGTAGATTGCATGGTATAAAAGGCACTCTCAAAACAGAACACAATCAGAAGAAGGATATGAATAAAATCACATTAAAGGAGGTAGAAAGAGGGTATAAAACTATACAACACTAATGACCAAAAGACCTAGTGATATTAATCCTGGAAAATAAAACTGTGGCATTTGGCAAGAAAGTAGGGTCAGTCAGTAAAACATTAAAATGAGCAGAACTTTAGCTCCACCTATAGAACATTATAAATTCTAAGAATATCTTATATGGAGATACACTCTCTTAGGAGCCCCTAAGCTACCTGTGTAAGAACATACTGCTTCCTGGTCTTGTAGGGTAGTCGGACTAGACAGTCTATAGGCCCCTTGATCCCTAAGAGTGGGTGATTTCATAAAAATTTTCCCCAAAGTCCAGCTTGTCTTACTCAACTGGCCTCGACTTCAAAGGGACTGCTAAGATTCTTAGACCTTATTCAAAGAAACCCAAGGATGCAAAGGTTGGGTTTTATTTCCGCTCTTTTTACTTTAAGATTCTCTCTCCCCCAAAGACTAACCATTTAGCATAAAGAAGTAGCTACTATATCAAAGTTTTCTTCATCTTTCCTATCATTTACCAATCTCCAGTCAGCCTATAAGTCTCTAAAAAGCGAGTTTTAGAACCATCTTTCACTGGCTGTTAATCATCCTTAGGGTAAAGCTCAAGGTTGGTACATGAAGCTTTCCACGAATCATCTGGCATCTGCTGGCTTCTTCAGGCTCATCTTCTTTTCTCTCTTTTCTCTCTCCATATACTCCTACTACCATCCTGCCAAGATGTCATCTTCTGAAGAAGTTCATCCTCCAAGATTCTTGCACAGAATACCAGCTTGCACAATAAACATGTTTTCATAATTGTACTTAGCACACCACAGACTGAATGACCCATTCCACTATGTACTCCTTGACAGCACTACTTGAATCATTTACATCAAAATGTCCCTTACTTAATATAGTGCCATGCACAGAGGACCCTCAATAAACACTTTAAATGAATCAAATATAGCCGTAGTAACATGGAACTGAGTATGAGGCTTTTTCAGTTAGAGACAACAGCCCTTCTAAGGGTTCTAGGAAAATATGTAGAGTAGATGTTTTTAAATACTTTTTGTCATTGACTAAATGGATTTATTTTCACCAACAATTCTATCCTTCTCAAGGCATATTAATACACTTAGAAGCAATATTGTTCATTTGACAGTATGAAAAGTTTTGTTCACAAATCTCGCCTTCCAGCCTTTGTTCTCTCCTCCCTAGTTTTTATTCTTTCTTCTATCCTTTAACTTCAACCCACTGCCTCTTGTCCCTGAGCTGTTCTTCACTCCCCTTCTAAAACATTTCAGAGGTATACATTAGATGCCAGGAATTGTGAGTTTTGTGCTGAAGACAGAAAAATTAAGAAAATACGCTTTTTATTTAAAGATCTTATTATCTAGTGGAGAAAACAGACAAGCAGATTGATAACTGAAACAAAGTGTGGTAAATATGGAAACAGAGATAAAGGGAAAGAGGTACATGGCATCTGCAGTAACAAAGATAGTCAAAATGCTTTCCAGAAGAAGGAATGCTTAACTCTGTTTTAATATCCTACCATCAACTGACTTGCCTAAGCCCCATAAACAGAATCAATATTCTACAAATGGAAGATTAAGGACAAGTATATTTCTATGTCTCAAATGAACAAACCCCTCAACTACTGCTTGTGGACATCATAAGTAGCTTCTATTCCTGTAGGAAGCCTGTGAAGCTATGTCTTTTCATTAGTCATGTTCACATTGGTAGTAACTGCTGAAGGGCCACATTGATCTTCTAGTAATTCGCTGTTTAAAATGGCTGGCATTACTCCTGCGGTACATCTTACAAGGGTACATGTGAAACTTAGTGAATCAGAATATGATTGTCTTAACACAATAACTAAGAAAATGCCAGGAATGCTATGTTAACCAGTGTGATGAAAATGTGTCGAACTGTTTATAAAACTAGTGCATGGTGCCCCATGATAGCATTAACGTACACAGCTATGATCTAATACTAATAAAAAAAAAAAAAAAGAGTTGAATGATAGAAAGGCTAAAAAGGACAAAAAATAAAACAAAAATATAAAATGGCTGGCGGGAGTGTCAGGACAGATAGGAGCACAGACTGATTTCCATAACTTAAATATTATGAAGGACTTAAAATGTTCGATAATTGAAAAGCTGCCTACCTAAGTAGCAATGTATCCATAAATGAAATATTAGAAATCCAATAAAAATAATAGCATAGATCTATAATTATTGACCTGTGAATATATCCATGACATATTTTTTAGTGGAAAAGCAGTTAACCAGTTAACAGCACAGAATATATAGCAGTGGTTTCCTTAGGTGAAATGTGCACCATCATTGATGTGCCCTAAAAGATACAGAAAGGTATCTAAACCGTATATTAACCAAAATGCAGCATTATTTACATTGGTAGATGGAAATTTGTATTGCAGTTCCTTTCCTCTTTGTAGATTTTTGGGTCTATTTGTTTTTTTTAAATTATTTGTGGCATTTAAAGAGCAGTGGTGGCATTGAAGAGCATGGTCCCAGAATCTGACTGTTATGTCTAAGCTCTTGGTTTAGTAATTTAGAAACCATGAGCAAGTTGCCAGTCCTCTTTGGGCTTCAATTCCTTATCTGTGAAATAGGAAGTGTAGCAGTACTGAGATCAAATGGGTGGTCTAGAGATTGAGAAATAAACACCAAATGCTTAGAATGATCCCTGGCACAGAAGTGGTTCATGAATTTAGACAATTACCACAATGATTATTTAGCAAAACCAACTGAAATTATGTAATATAAATCATATAGCTTACTTCTTTACCTTCTTCAAGTCTTGAACCAAATTTCATCTCATAGAGCACTTCCTTGAACAACCTAAATTTGCAAACATGCTTCCCCCACACACACTCTATCATAGGTACCCGTTCCTTCCCTTTCTCTGCTTTTGTGCCAGAATATCTTTCCCTATTTTATTTATCTCCTTAGCACTCACCACTGTCAAACACACTACATAATTTATTTATTTATTCCATTCACTGTTTATCTCTGCCTATGAAAAGAGTCTTTTTGTTTTGTTTTTGTTTTTTTAATTGCTATATCCTTCGCACTTAGAGCAGTGCTGGCACATAACGGACACTCAATAATTACCTGCTGAATAAATAAAGGTTAACAACAAGTTTATAATATCATGTTATGTGGCATATGTATTCACCATGTCCATTCAACTTGTCCTTTTAGGAGAAAGTGCCTTCACCAAAATTTCCCACTTGGTGAAGTTCTATGAGGCTGTTGGATATGCACAGCCACTGATTGCACTAGAGATGGACACTGATCCACACGCAAGTCATGAACCAGCAAGAGTGAGAAGCACAAGTGGTCTCTCTCTTCCTTAGTGAGGGCAATGGTAAATAATTATGCCAACCAGACTACCTTCTTCTGCAGATTTTTCTAGGGACTATTGCAAATAGAGTCAGGTAATGAAAGGAAAGAAGAAGATGCACAGCAGGAAGGAGAAAGACCATAAAACAAAGGCAAGGGATAGAGAGAGAAACTGTCCAGAGCTGCCTCCACCTCTAATACCTATCAGTTCCAAATCCAGATCAGAGTTGTCATTTAAGAGTTGCCTCCTCTTTTGTTTCTGGTTGGTATCCTTTTAAATGAACTGAATTATTTAGTTTCTGGTCCTTACCATTCTAAAGCTAAATTCACAAATGAAAATGGGTCAATTAGTAGTATATATAATTTTTGCAAAGGATATAATCACAGTTATTATCATTATTACCTTTTATTGCTTTTTAAATTTATTTTTGTTCTTACACAATAGTCCTACCTAAGACATACATAGTTTTTTCATTATATGTAAATCAATTTGTTTGTGTATGTATTTGTAAATTAAGGACCTCCCCATATAAGTAAAGTGTATTGTGCTTGCATGTTACTACTTTTAATATGCACAGGAAAAAATAATGAAACCATCTATCATCTCATATTAAAAATGGTTTCTCCTCCATAGAGGAGATTAATTTTCTTTTCTTTAACATATTTTAAATTTATCTTTCAAATTTATGACAATGAGCATATCAAAAGCAAACATTTTAGCATTTAAATACCAATTTATAAAAAGTATTCAATACTTATTATTTGTTCATTTACTCAGTGAGAAAACTAAGATGAAATGCTTATCATTTGCCATGCATTTCTGTGGAATAATAAATAGGATGATGTCATTAGTAAGTTTCAAGAGTGATTTTGAACTATTGGCCATAATATCTTTGAAAATTAATATTATATTTTAAAACTATTGTGAATTCTAATAATACTTTCTTATGTGGAAATTAATTGCTTTTGAGAAGGATGAGGTGTAGAAAGTTTTTCTCGGCTATACCTTCAGGGATGATGCTAAGATTTTGATACTTTACCTGTGGACTAAGATGAAGGTCAAAATGTTAATTTCACAATCATTAATATTATGATTCTAATTATTGCCATTAAACATTTTTATGGCATGTTTCATCTTAGAGACTTGCAGTAACTAAATGCTTTGTCTATAAGCTGATTAACTCTGCACTGAGTCTGATGAAAATTTCTAGATGAAAAATAAAGTCAATTGTCATAATGGGGTTCACATATCTCCCATGGAGTGGAATGAAACTAATGTGGTTGGTTTCACCCTGTTTTAAATTTGATATAATCTGAGCTGAACAGAAACTGACTGAAAAGTCCTGAAATTATCTCCCCTAGAATGCGAAGAGTGACAGTATCTGATCCAGTGGTTCCAGTGAGTGCATTCAATTTTGAAAGGCCAGTTAGATAAGGAAATATTGGCACAACTCTCCAGATATCTATTCCCCAATTAACAATGTCATTTCCTGTTTTTCTAAGTGGAAACTGGCAAGCTTGCCTTAGCATACAGGGTCTCTGCTGGGAGCTCATTCTTTTTCCACATGGTTATTGCTCTGATTCTACAGCTTTAAAAAGAAGTAGAGATGGGTGATGGAGGGTGATGAAGGGTATAAGAATAATAATTATGTTATTCATAGTATATTGAAACACTATGATAATATAACTATTTCTTCAGGGCCTACAATGCTCATGTTTCTTTCTTCTTTACTTGCTTTGTTTTGTAGAAACAGGGTTTTACTATGTTGCTTAGGCTGGTCTTGAACTCCTGGCCTCAAGCAATCCTCCCTCCTTGGCCTCCCAAAGTTCTGGGACTACAAGAATAAACCACCATGGCTGACCCTCAAGTTTCTAATTTATAGTAACCTATATCTCAGTGAGAAGACAGACCTCTATCTAGATACTCTAATAATAAAGTCAGCAGGTTTTCCAATGTGATTTTCTTTGTTTTTTTGTTGTTGGATTTTTTCTTTTTCTGCAGTTTTTGTCTAGGGCTGGGTTTGAACCTGCCACCTTCGGTATATGGGGCCGACGCCCTACTCCTTTGAGCCACAGGCACCACCCCCAATGTGATTTTATTTAACTTTGCATAGCATAATAAATGCCCACCTGAGGAAACTAAGACAGAAACGAAGGATTCAAGGTAAATTGAACTTTTCTGATGAAGAATTTTGGACTTGAGGCAGACATCACCAAGCCTGTTCATATCATGGTGGTAGCCCACAGACATCTTTCAAACATTTGCCAAATGGTATAAGTAAGTATGTTTATCTATGTGCAGTATGAGAAATACAGGGATTATATATGCTAAACATTTTTATGCATAACGCTCTTAGAATGGCACACCCACCTGACTCTTTGTCCCAACAAAGACAAAGGATGTGAATGAGTTCCTAATGTGTAAGATATTAGAGAATTACTGCAAGGAAAAAAATTGAGAATGAGGGAATATCGTTAATCAAGAATGATTATTCTTATCTTCCTATACTTTAAACTTAAATCCCATAAAAAATAAATAAAAATAAACTTAAATCCCAATTATTTGCCCTCTTACACCAATCAATAGTACAATAGTTCAGCTAGCCTTCTACCATAAAGCCTAATAGCCCTTTGAATTCTACCCAGTTGTTTACATTTCAGTTCCCTCTTTTTCTACTGGAGGAGCAATTGTATTTCATGCTTGGACTGATCCAGAAGTACTTGAACAAAGGCCATTTTCTATGACAGTTTTTCTATTCTGTAGTAAGACCCTAACAAAGAAATCGTTGAAGTTTCTAGTATCAGAAACTTTGACGTCAATTTGCATGTCCCCATCAAAAAAACCTACTTTTGGCTCTTCCGGGAAGGTTGGATGCTGAACTATCAATAACTGGCAACACTGACAAGAAAATGGCACTATCTGATGAAAACTCAATGGAACTTGTCACTAGAAAGAGCTTATCTTTGCTGAACACATGGAATGTTCTTCTTGTAAAATATGTCTTTGGACTGAAAGTAATAATGTTCCCTTGTATAATTGATGGAGAGTTCATGTATTCAAATTTTATCTGGACAAACTTAAAGAAGCAGATATTTAGGTTTGTCCAAATTTTATCTGGACAAACCTAAACCAAAAAGAAGTAGATATTTTTGGTGTGTCCCATATAAAACAGACTCAGTTTTTAGAAACCAGGCAAAAGTGAGGAGGCATTTTAAAACTTGTACAAAAATAATCACAGCAGCTTTATTCATAACAACTAACAAGTGGAAACAACCCAAAGGTTCATCAACAGGAGAATAGTATATTCATACAGCTTGATATATTGTGGTTTATTGACACAACAGAACACTATTCAGCAATTTTTAAAAGTTAGCAAGTCATTGCAGAAATTCAGATGAATATCAAAAACTCTATTTTGAGAAAAGAAGTCAGAAGGAAAGGATAACATACTAGATGATTCCAGACAAAACTAATACAAAGTATATTGAATGATCCTATTAGGGGCACAAATAGCTGTACTTCTCATTCCATACATAATAAAAACTGATGTTGCTGAAGCAGAGTGCCAAGGATATGAGACTAATTAGCAATGAAACTGAGATGCAAATTCCCAGACATAGGTGGTTTTCTCCTAACTCTTATTTATTCAGTCAAAACAGAGAGAGTAGGAACACATTTACTGCAAACCAAAAATATTGAACTGATAATGTATAGCATAAAACTTCTTAACAGGGTATACTCATGAGTCAGGATTGGGGAAACTTTTCATAAGTTTCCATTAATTTAGCAATAATCAAATAAGGCCACATTCCAGAAGCTTCCCATTAATTTGGCAATAAGTTCCCATTAATTTAGCAATAATCAAATAAGGCCACATTCAAGAAGCTTCAATTAGATATACTTCATATTGTACATGATTTTGCAAAAATCTAACTACTATGTACTTAATAATTTCAAAATATGAAAACCATTTGTTAATTTTAAAGTTAACTAACCTTTTAATGACTTTCTTGTATCTTTTTGTTGGAAAGTATCTGAATATTTATTGCAGCATGGAGCCTCACAGTTCCAGCTGATCTTTTAAATAAAATAAACTTAAATAAATAAAATTTATGACCTTAAGGGAATTTTGATTTGGGTTAGGAAAAAACCGTAGATTCAAGGCACTAAGTGGTTGAAAAGGAAGCAATCATTTTTCAGTCATGTTACCAAAGATGTGGGGATTATATTGCATTTTTCCATATTTTATTTGGATCTTCCTTAGCATCAAATGGTGACTTTAAAATGTCATCTACATCTGAGACACTAATTTGGGTATGATGTCATGATCTCAAAGCCAGTGAACCTTTCATTGTATTCTCCAATTAATAGGCCTGTAACAGCTGTGTAGTCCTCAAATGATTTGCATATATAATCCTATTCATCAATGACCTTTACTAACTGGGGAAAACATCCATCTGAAATTTCCTTCTGAAGAGTGTTTTGAAGAAAGATAGCTTTATTACAAGATGCTTAAATTTTTTGCCACATATCACACATAGACTTACTTTTACTTCGCAAAGATATGTTCAAGTTATTTTGATTTGGCATAATATTACACAGAAGTGCTGCATTTCTATTAAAATCTTGTTTCAGTAATTCACATTGCTGGTTCTATTCCTCACATAATTTAACTATCTGTTCTAGGAGAGATAAAGTTTTGGCTGACACCTGTCCCCACCACAGCCAACACACTTAAATTCACACTGAACACCTCATTGTTCAATGTTAGCATGTTACAAAACTAACAATGTTCTATCACATTTGCACAAGTACAGTTAACAATACAACTTTTTGCAAAGTGTATTTTTAACTGTATCTTTGCAAAGTATCTTTTTGCAAAGATACTATTTTAAAATAGTATCTTTAGCACAGAGATTTTGCTGATGCAATGAAAAGAAATGAAAAGTACTAAAGCTATTAGTACTTTTTCTACCTAAGCAATAAACTTCTTGTTTTCCTATCATGGAAGGTGCACCATCTGTATGTACTCTCACTAAATTTACCAAATTCAGTCAAACTTCACATTTATCTTGAACATTATTGAATATATCTATTCCCTATGTTTGCAAGAGTGCTCAAAGTAAGTAACTTCATAACAAAGAAATATTCTGTTATAACTCAAATGAAGTATAAGACCTGTGCTGAGTCAGTACTATCAGTTGATTCATACAAAGTGATTGAGTAATATATTTTTTTCCTTTTAAAGTATTTTATAACATTGGTCTGTTAAATTGAAGGCTAATTCATGCTGTTGATCACGTGTGGCTCTCCTTGAAAGAGGCAATTGTTTGCCTTTTGAAATATTATCAGGGTTTAAGCATCCTTCAACTTCAGCAAAGAATTATTTCACAATTTCTACATTACCAAATGGCTTCCCTTTTTTCTAGAGTATATAAGCTACTTTATAAGTTGTTTCAATGGCATTATTTTCAGGTCTGTTTGTTGCTTGAAAGAATTATTTTTGCTTCTGCTTTACACCTTTGATCATAATTTCTGAAATTTAACCTTTCAGAGCTCTCCCTCTAATATAAAATGTTTGTGGTCCTTATGAGTGTTAGGATGCTGACAAATATTGAATTTCTTTAATGTTGATATTGCAGTATCACAAAGCAAGCAAATCATCTTATCTTTAGCAGAAATAAAATAATATTCTAATTCCCAACCCTCAATGAAAATCTATTTTCTTCCTACAGCCATCTCTTGGTATTCTTTGACATGATGGGCTATTAAACAGACAGAATTAAAAAATACTGGAAATCTGTGCAACTATTCACAAATTCTACTTTAAACAGAAACACAGTGCACCATTGTCAAAATTGTTAACTGACTGGTGTACTCAATCCTCTAAACTCTTGCCAACTACATATTAGTCATCTTTGTTCATCTTATATATTTTTATTTTATTATTAAAATAAAAATATTTACAATGCAAAAAAATAAAATAAAATTTAATTAAATAATCCTCCCAGATTGTTCAGCATATTTAGAACACAATTAGTAAGCCATAAAGACTAAAATGATAGCTGCTACATTCATGATTTAGTTCTAACTTCCTCCAGCTTACTGACCAGTGCTACTAACACCATACTGTTAGTATTGTTCTGTGAAATATGAATTCAGTCAAAAGGTCACACTTAAGGACCTAGAAGCCAAAGTTTCCTAGTATAGGTTATTCCTATACGTAATCCTAGTATAGGTTATTCATCTTGTACCTTTAAACCCTCACTCTTTCTCTTTCCTCTTGAAGTGCATTCAAGAAAGCAATTTGAACCCTTAGGTATAAATCTTCTCTTAGGAGAATAAAGAGGTTGAAGTTTTCCTTAAATGCAGATCTGTGAAAGGAGCCTGCTATATATATTTTCTGCCATGTGTTCAAATTCCTCACCCATTTCATGTCCTTTGGGAAATCTACAAATTTATTTTTCCCCTCTGTATTGATGAACTTATTCCAAACTCTGGCTGTTTTTGCCTCTATTTACTTTCTTTTTTAAAATTATTTATTAAATCATAACTGTGTACATTAATGCATTTATAGGGTACAATGTGCTAATTTGATATACAATGTAGAATGCTTACATCTAACTGATTAACATAACTATCTCCTTGTGCAGTCCCTATTAAGGCACCACCATCATACTTTAAAGAGCTTGAAAAAATAGTGCTTCATTTTATATGGAATCAGAAGGAACCTCAAATAGCAAATACACTACTCAGAAATGAAAACAGATAAGGAGGTATCATGGTACCAGACTTCAGGCTATACTATAAATCTATAGTGATCAAAACAGCCTGGTACTGGCACAAAAATGAAGAGGTAGATATATGGAACAGAATAGAGAACCAAGAGATAAACCCAGAAACTTATAGTCATTTGATCTTTGACAAACCTATCAAAAATATTCAATGGTGGAAATATTCCCTATTTAGCCTCTATTTATTTTCCTTACAGTAGTAAGACTTCCTTAGAGATAAAGCATTACCTCATCCATCTCAACATCCACTGACCCTAAAATTGTGCCTGCACCACACTCCATGTGCCTATTACCTGAACACTATGTACTGCCTGGCAGTCTGGACACTTCTCATGATCCACCTCTATCCTCTGGCCCCAGGCTCTATGGTCCTATGTAATTTATACTCTGGGGGGATAATGGCCCCAATGAAGGATTGGATCAAATATAGGACATTTGTGTGTTGATCTTGAACTAGACCAGAGTCTCCACCATAGATATTTCTCCATGACCTCAGGAGATCATCCATTCAAGTCCAATATCACCCTACCTGTCCAATTTAGAGATCAGTGAAAATCTCCAGTTCTTAAAAGAGGGAACTAATGTGGGGAAGATAAAACCTTCTGATTCAGCACATTGCCCCTGGCCTCCTGGAAGCAGTCATCTGAACAAACAAGGAGAGAATATTCCTCAGGGCTAAAATCTAAAGTTCTCTTGTGAAATCACAAAATACAGCAGAGTAAAAAGTATTTTCCTCAGAAAATAATCCTCATATAAGATGCTGAGGAGTGACTATGACAAAATAGCCAATGACAAAACAGACAACTCAAACTAATTGTTTGCTGTCACAAAGACTCAGAGAAGCCTCATACTTTGATTGAAATACTTTTTCTTTCTTTATTGCTCAAAAATGTTGCATTATATACAATAGCTCAAATGGAAAAAACAGAAGTAGTGCAGGTGCCTGTCTAGCATAACCCACCACATTTAATTTTACTAGAGAGAATATCTTCTGCCAAGATGCTTGTGGCCCAAGTGCTAAATGATTGGAGACCCTCCTTCCTTTCCATGTCCCCTCTCCTACCATTATTTAACCAAAAAGTAGAAGCTATGTAGACAGCCTACACTAGAGCCACAGGCATGATGAAATAAAGAGGGTTTTAATATTTTCTTGCTATCACTGTTTGATTTTTTTTGTTGATTATTTTTTCAAAAGGTATCATTGAGAACATTAGTTGGCTATATCATAGTAATAGTTGAAACAAACTTTTACAGCCAGATGTTTTAATGTTCTTTTGCCATGAGCATGTGTTCAGCTTAAGAATATTTATTCAGGACCCAAGATACAGCGTCAGGCTTTTCTTTTTTTTCAAGTTCAGTCACAAGTTGCAAAGAGCCTTCATTATGAAAATTTAATTGAGCCACGTGGTTTTGTGTCAATATGCACTGTGAAGTATTTTTCTTCTGCCAAATGGAAAGATATTCTTCTTTGTTGGGTTTATATAATCCTACCACTTTTATTCCTCTCTACCAGTCTGAAAGAGATCTGATTTCTGGCAAATCAAGTCAATAAGCAGAATTTGTTTTTCCTTATAATTGTTTTATTTTCCTAAAAAATAAGTACAAAAAAGGAAAATGAAACAGGAATGGAATTAAATGACTGTCAACTCAACAAACCTTAAGTAAATTTTATACCAGATGCTGCCATTGGTATTCAATATCACTAGATATTTTACCTTGAATAATCACTGATGGACATTGATTTTGTCTTTGCTCTTCACAGCACAGCAAAATTAATGTGAAAGTCAGACTCAAATGAGTCCCAACGGTGTCCTCTGATCTCTGCTGAGAAGCACATTTCAAATACAGAAGAAATGGCAACCAGCTGAGACCCAATGTGTCTTGTATTGTAACAATTAATGGATATAAATAGCCCTCACAGGAGAGCTCAGGTTACCTTTATATCAACTTTGGAGGTGAGAGTCTGAAACAGTTCATTGAGGTTAATATGTAGTGGTTTTATGATTTGATTAATTCTCACCAATTAAAATAGTAATATTTCTCTTTTTTCACATTATATTTTTGTAATTATTCTTTTGGGTATGTGGATGTAACTGTGAAATGTCAACAAGGGGGCAATAATTGCATAGGAATTTAGAGACAGGGAAAAAACATTTTCCTGAATGCAGTAAAAAATATAATAATAATAAGGGAATGATAGAATGTAATGTGATGTTTCACTGGAAGAATAGCAGTGAATATAAGGCATGCACATAGCTCTTTATCCTTGATTCAAGTGGGAATGTTGGTATCTGTCTTGTTGATGGTGACTAAAATTCACCTACCATTTATTTGGCTCAGATTAATTCAAACCATATGGCAGAACACCAAAGAAAACATAAGCTAGCATTTTAGGTGAGTTTGGGACTATAAAAGATGGTGAATCTTCAGAGACAGTAAATGTTTCTTCATTTTTGCATTTCCCACCACCCAATTTAGCAAAGAAAGTAGATAAGTGTAACCAATAGAAGACTTGGCTTGCATTATCTTTGAATGGCAGATGTAGTCAATGCCTCATCCTCAAGCCCTTGACTATCATTTCTGAGCTCTGTTCTTACCAATGGCATGTAGTGGCAAATATACAATTCTCTGCCTCAAGATTTTTCTTGTCACCCAAGCAATCTGGCCAAGGATACTGCCTTCAGTGCATGACAGCATGAGTTAATGAGGAAATATCCAAACATCCTCAGATCTTGGGCAGGAAAACTCAAGAATGCTCTGCAATGTCCATGTAAATTCCTTAGAGGGATTGACCCCAGGGCTTATAGCACTAATCATTTGATTAATACACTCTATATTTTCTTTCTTCTCTTCCTTCTTTCACTTTTGCACCCCCCTACTGGTGCCTCCTGGACTCACCTTTCAAATATACTAGTTGTGCTTCTTGTCTTAGTTCCACTTCTAGGGAAGCCCAAATAAGCTGCATTGTTTTCAGCATCCCTCAGGATGCTCCATAAAGAAGTGATGAAGCACTGCAGCCTATGCCACAGTGAATTTTAAAAGGGAATGCAACCAGGTGGCTATAAAGCTCAGTACCAGTACCTGTAGCTTACCACCTTTGCATGACATGGACATGCTTTCAGACGTGAATGTTAACTGTACACTTCCTTCAGGTGTTTGTATTGTATTTATAGCATCTGCTCTGGGACTAAAGCAGTGATCACAAAAGCACAAATGTTCTACACAGTTAAATTGGAAGACTGCTTCATGGAAAGAAAGAAAAGCTAAATCCCGTCATTTATCTTCAGTGCTCTTCCAGTTCAATCTTATCCTTTGAGCTATTGTGTAACACAGACAGAAGAAGAGATTTGATAATTATTTGGTGTAATGTAATCAAGATAGATAGCAAAATCAAATAATACAATGCATAGTTGCGTGGCGATTAGATTTCACCTATATTGATGATAAAACTGTCAAATTACCATTTTAATCCCTGCTGAATCTTTACTTCCCTTAACAGAATCAGTTGTAATATTATTGGATTTTCTTTCCATCATTTTCAGAATCAACAAAATTTTTATCAATTGGATTGATTTTTTCAGTCCATCTCAGCATTTCAAAATATATATATCAAATATTAAGACTACATTATCCTATGTTTATTTTTTTTATTTATTTATTTATTTTTTTTATTTATTTTTTTTTTATTATAGATAAAAATATGCACCATAGATGTGGCCCAACCCATTACCCTCCCTCCACCCAAACCTCCCCCCTCCCTTCCCCTTCCTTGGTCCTTTCCTCATAGTCTTGTGGTATAGTTGGGTTA
>CAUYPK010048917.1:0-55748 GCA_963574355.1 Loris lydekkerianus | reverse complement strand
TTGCTCCACTATGTTAGTGAGGGATTCTACTGTATTTTTCAGATCTTTGAGGGCTGCAAATCCTTGGTTCAGTGTGTCAAAATCTTTGGTGGTGTTGCCTTTAAATTCGTTAAATTCTTGAGACAAGTTTTGAATTTCTCCTCGAATTTCTAATTCCGACTTTTGAATTGCTCCTCGAATTTCTAATTCCAAATTTTCCTCCATTTTATTAATCTTGTTTGCAATCCAAATTCTCAATTCAATTTTTGACATCTCGGCCAGCTGTTTATGAATGGGATCTTCAGTTATATCTGCCCTATCTTTCCTTGGGGGGGGTTGATCTATTCTGGTTATTCATGCTACCAGAGGTTTTTCCGCTGATTCCGCCTCATGATTATTTTACACTGTTTAATTTTTACCCTGGAGCTTTGTTGAGGACCCGTATAGTGCTATGGCCTGAAAATCTGGGGACCTGTTTGGTGTGGTGGGGCTAAGTGGTTTTGTCTTGCTTTCAGCTGGTCTCTGTCTGACCCTAGTGAAACAGTTACTCTGGGTTGAAGTCTCGGCTGTGGAGAAATACGAGCAATTAAGTCACCCCACCTCCCGCAGGCAACAATTGGAAAAGGAAAATCAAATCTTCCTACAACCACACACCCAGGGCACCACTTGAATAGTCCTATGATTAGCTCAGTTCAAAAGGTCCAAATAAATTGTCTCAGTCAGCACCTGTCTCGGGTGGGAGAGTTTAAAAGGTCTCTGGCAACTGGCCAAATGGTCACTTCTTATGCTACTTCTTGTTTTTAATCTCTGTTGCCTACTGGTTAAGAACACAGGCTTTGGACTCAAGAGTACAAATCCCATCTCTACTGATTACTTTCGCCAATCTCTGTGCTTCAGTTTGTCCACCTACAGAATAGGGTTAACCAAAATACTAAGTACCTACTTTGTGTGGTTATGAGACTAAGACAGTTCTCTTGGCTTCTGTGTAAATGACAAAGGGCAGCATGTGCAAGGAAGTTTGAGTTATGCTGCTGTTATTACCTAGACAATGTCATGTACAACAGTCTTGAAAAAGGACACAGCTCACAGGACACACACAGCCACGCACTGCATAATGACTTCCAGTCAGTGATGGACCACATGAGATGGTGGTCCCAAAAGACTGTAATGGAGCTAAAAACTCCTATGGCCTCGTGATAGGTCCCAGCTGTCCTGACACTGTAACATGATAAATCACTCATGTGTTTATGGCGATGCTAATGAAAAAAAACTACTATACTGCCAGTTGCATATAAGTATAGCCCATACAATTACATACAGCTCATAATATTTGATGATAATAAACAACTGTCACTGATTTATGTAGTTACTGTATTTTGTTATTTTAGAGTGTATACCTTATACTTATTTTTAAATAGGGTATTACAGATGAGGGCCCTGGCATCATGGGAGGCGACAACGCCATTTGTGTTACTGCACCTGAAGAGCAGAGGGATAAGATATAGGGATGAAAGATGGCAATGCGGGTGATCCCAACCCTCCCACAGGCCTAGCTTAAGGTGTATATTTGTGTCTTCATTTTTACGAAAAAAAGTTTAAAAAGTAAATAGAAAGCCTTACTTTAAAATTTTTATTTATTACCTTTTTTAGAAAGAGACAGGATTTCACTCTGCTGCCCAGGCTGGAATGCAGCAGCACAATCATAGCTCACTGTAACCTTGAACTCCTGGCCTCAAGTGATACTCCTGCCTCGGCCTCCTGAGTTGCTAAGACTATAGTCGTGTGCCACTACACTTGGCGAATTATATATTTTTTTATGTAGAGACAGAGTCTTGCTATGTTGCCCAGTCTAATTTTGAAGACTTGCCCTTAATGCTCCTGTCTCACCCTCCTAAAGAGTGGGGATTATATGTATGAGCCACTGTGCCCAGCCTAAAACTTTAAAAATAAAGAAAGCGTAAAGAGTAAGGATATAAAGAAAATACTTTGTATAGCTGTACAATGTGTTCGTGTTTTGCTATTACAAAAGTATCAAAAAGTTAAAAAAAAAATTAAGTTTATAAAGTAAAAGTTATAGCAAACTAAAGTTATTATTGAAGAAAAATTTTTTAAAATTTAGTATAGCCTAAATATCAGTTTATCATTTAGAATAGTGTAATGTCCTAGGCTTTCACATTTACTCACCACTCACTCACTGCCTCAACAGAGCAACTTCCACTTATACTACATGTCCTGTACAGGTGTATCATTATTTTATCTTCTGCATTATATACAAGTATGTGTACTACTGTGTTACAACTGCCTACAACATTTAGAGCACAGTAACACACTGCATAGGCCAGGTGTGTAGCAGGCGACACCATCCAGGTTTGTACAATTGCACTCTGTCTGTTACCATGACCAAGTAGTTGCCAAGCTGTGCATCTCTGAAGTGAATCCTTGGTGTTTCATCATAATCTTTAATTATCTTCAGAATAATCCTGTTGGTTGAGTTTTAAAGTCTCGTGTCTTATTCTTGGTGATTATTATTTGTAACATAACCCTTACTATATATGAGAAAATTGTGATTCTGATGATTTGTGAAAACTTCATCTTTACCCTAAAAGAGGAGTCATTACTTGTAAAATATGCCGTTTGGCTTTCCCAAGATTTCCTCACCTCTGGTGCACCTGCTATTTTCAGCTGTAGCATTCCTTTTCTATCCTTGTCTTCGCTGTTTGAGTACTGAATGGTCTGTACTTGATTGAAGTCAGCTAGATGTGTGGGCTTTGGAAAGGAAAAGAAAAAATGTTTAGGACACAGATTTAAGACTCATTTCATCTATTCAATAAACTGTTCTGTAAAATCCTCACAGTCTTAAAGACATCCTCCCTCAGACTGAAGTTCTGGGGGGTAAAAACTACTTCTCCATGTAGCTCCCATGGAGTGGCCATGTAGCCCTCCCCTGCATTTCTCATTTGGAAATGTGTCCGTTCATTCTACTTACATGTGTGAGACCCACACATACGAGGTAGGTGAATGAAAGGACAGTTACCAGAGACACAAGACCAACAAAGGAAGGAAGTAGAAGCAAGCCCTGACTTGACTCATGTGTTAGCCATGGAGGGAGGAGCTTTATGGAATTCTTAGAGTGAACATTTCGCTTCCATTCCCATAGAGAAAGAGAGTCAGGCTAGAAGAAGTTTGTCAAACCCACTGAAGCTCTACAGTATATTGGAGCTAGGGTATACAGTCAGTATTCAAAGGACCCTTCCCATATAGACTGACCTCTTAGGACATGCCAAGAGAAACTATGGTCATTATTCTAAGAAAAAGAAACTCTTTTTTCTTCTTAAAAAGAAAAAATATGGCTTGGCACAGTGTTTCACACCTGCAGTCCCAGCACTTTGGGAGGCCGAGATGGAAAGATCACTTGAGGCAGGAGCTCAAAACCAGTCTGAGCTATATCATAAGACCTCATTTCTACAGAAAGAAAAAGAAAAATTAGCTGGGCACAGTGGCAAATGCCTGTAGTCATAGCTACTTGGGACACGGAGGCAGGAGGACTTCTTCAGTCCAGGAGTTTGAGGTTGTAAGGAGCTATGATGATGCCACTGTACTCTCCCCTAGGCATCACAATGAAACTATGTCTCAAAAACAAAACAAAAAAGAAAATAAAAAAAATACACATCTTCTACCATTTCATGATAATCACTCTGCACATGACCATTCCTACACATTTCTTCAAAACAATTAACTTGGTTAAGACCACTCTCTTAGAACACCACAAGACAGATGAGGCCATGGGGACTGAGATGGAATTGACATTCAGAAAGAAATTTATACTCAGGTGCCCTTCCCAGCAAAGCATCTTCCTACTTTTAAAAATTTTTTATTATTTTTGAGACACAATCTCACTTTTTGTCCCCCTCTAGAGTGTCATGGTGTCATAGCTCACAGTAACTTCAAACTCTTGGGCTCAAGTGATCCTCTTGCCTCAGCCTCCCAAGTAGCTGGGACTACAGACACTCACCACAACACCTGGCTATTTTTGGAGATGAGGTCTCACATTAGCTCAGGCTGACCTCAAACTCCTGAGCTCAGGCAATCCACCAGCCTTGGCCTCCCAGAGTGCTTGAATCACAGGTGTGAGCCATCACACCTGGTCCTTTCCTGGTTTATTTTTAAGGACATATGTGCTCTGTGGGCCACAGGCAACCCCCTGCCCACCCAGTCCTAAGCTTCTCTGCAGCATGCCACATAGCCCCTCTGTAAGCTCTCCTCTCTCAGCCTCAGGGATGTCCTACCTGTTGGGCTTTCCTACCACTCTCCAGATCTCTCTCACAGTTCTTTTCATTGGCATCTCCCTTATTCACTATATTGTGCAAGAGCCACAGGGTTGTGTGCTGGGCCCTGCTTTTTCCTCTAGCTGTGCCATGGCAGAACAAACACCATCCAGCCCTTATCCACAGAGTCCTATGGTCCTAACCATTTCTACCCTGACATCTCACTGGAACTTAGACTCATGCATCCAATTTCCTAAATGATATCGCCACATAGACGTGTGGGAGATCGTCACCCTAGTCAACCAGATTCCTGAGCCCAAAGATGAAGATGTCAGCAATTACTCCTCTCTTTCCCTTAACCCTATCTTGCAGTTTCTCCACAAGCTCTGGCAGCCTCAGCTCCAGGTATATCCAAATCCATACATTTCTTTCCATCTTCGTAGTCATCACTCTAGTCCAGGCCACCCTAGGACTCAGCATCCTGTAATCGTTTCCCTTCATCCATCCTCACGCCCCTACAATACTGACCCTACCTGGGACTGATGGAGATACTTTAAAATGTAAATCAGATTATCTGACTGCCCTGCTTCAAAAGCCACAATGTAAAGCCCTGTACCCTGAAGGATTAATAGGACAACATCATCATTCTTACGCCCAAATCCCTACATGGCCTGTCCCCTGCCTGCCTCTCACCTAACTTCCTAGTATATAATCTCATCTGTGCTCATCTAACTGGGGTAGAACTACTCCAAGGGGTGGGTGGTTTCTAGCTGATTAAAGAACAAGGATGTGAAAGAGGACCAAGGCTGCTATCCATCACACAAGGGTGGGTTAACTCCTGTACAATGAAAACATGTCCCATGTTCTCAATGGCTTTCCAAAGTCCTGTATTCGTATTGGTAGAAAAATGCAACTTATGTGTAATTCAAGGGGATACCATGCTATGCTGTCTTTGAGTAGCTTGCCATATTGGAAAACAACACCAGCAAAGGCAAAACGTGCAATGGTAATTTGGTGGCCGACAGGTATACCCAACAGTCTGCATTTGTAGCCACTGCACGTACATTTGTAACAGAGGACATCTGAGGCTCCTTAGTTTTGTTAATATTTAACAGTCAGTCAAATATTAAGTTGGTGGTGACACACACACAATGAGGAATACTATCTGAAGTAGCTCCTTTTACTACTTTCTCATAATTTAAAAAAAATTCCAAATGCAGTAAGAAATTTAGGTTATAGAAATTACCCATTGAACATGTTTTATTCTTTTTTTTAAAAAATAAGGCCTTTTACAACAATGTGGACATAAATGAAGACCTTTATCCTAAGTGAAGAATCTAAAGACCAGAGAAATAATACCACACAGGTCACTACTAAATTGGAACTAACCGGTGAGCACACACATGCACATAGGGAAGCAAAGCTCAACAGACATCAAATGGGGAAGGTGGAAGGAGGGAGTGGATGAAGCCTACCTAACGGGTATAGGGAACAGTATCTGAGTAATGGGCACACTTATAACCCTGACTCAAGCATAACAAAATTGATATATGTACCCAAAAACGTTTATACTCTCATAATATTTTAGGAAAAATACATATTTTTCTACATTCCTCTGACAATTTCTCCAAAGTCAGCCACATAACTTCTTTTCTTTATCAGTTCCCCACATGACTTGTTGGAAGTGACTTCCAGTTGCCACCTTCAAACTTAACATCATTACTAAGAAGGTGCATGTGATTATAATGCCTTCCAATGTACTGTTCCCAACAATTAGATACTGAAAGATCTTTTGAAATTATATGCATAGGTGGCTGAGACATTTTGTCATTTTAATTTGAAGATAGCAAATAATTAAAAGTGTCTCTTGTGAAGGGGACACAGTGCAAGGGGCCAAGTCAAACACACAGACGCAGCCCTTTCCTCAGTAAGATTATTTTTGTTGTTTATTTTCTTTCTTACATCCTATTTTACAACCAGAATGAAAGCCCCATAAGGGTAGGTATACCATGGTCACCTCCTCCCTATTATGAAGTATATCTTTGAAGTAGTTGTGAATATAAGAAAAAAAAAAAAAAAGATTAAAAAATTAAAATAATCCTTTTCTTTGCTGACTATTATAACCAGAAAATCTAAGATATTAATCAAAGACCTATTAAATAAAGTTGCTAAATATATGAAACACACTAACTAATCAAGCATATTTCTTTATGTTTACAATATAAATTTCAAATTGGACGTAGCAAAAAAAAAAATGGGTAAGTGCATGAATAAATTAAGCAAGAAGTTTCAAAACACAAAATCTATGAGTGGAAAAGAACTGGTGGTAGAGGCCTGAGAAGAAGCTCCTCAGAATATATATTCTGACCACGCCTCAAAAGGGGCCTGTGCCCTTCTCAACACAACCTCCCTGTGCAGTTCTGCCTTTCATCCTATACTCATCAGTACATGGTATGATATGTATGTTCCATACATAGGGGTGTGTGTGTGTATTATTTTTTTATGAGACAGGGTCGTACTCTGTTGCCCAAGCTGGAGTGCAACAGTGTGACAATAGCTCACTGTCACCTTAAACTCCTGGGCTTAAGTGATCCTCCTGCCTCTGTCCCCTGAGTAGCATGGTTCATAACGCCATGCCTTGCCACTTTTTTTAAATTTTTGCAGAGATGCAGTCTTACTATGTTCCTCAGATTGGTCTTGAATTGCTGTCCTCAAATGACCCATCTGCCTTGGCCTCCCAAAGTGCTGGGATTACAGGGTAAGCCACTGCACCCAGCCCATTCCACTTTTATTCTGTATACCTGACTATAAGCTACATAAAGGCAAGAATTTCTGTTTTATTTCTTGTTGTATTTCAACACAGTGCCTGGTACCAAGCAGGTGCTCAATAATACTTGCTCCAAGAATGAGAGAGGAATCCACAGGAAAATGTTAGCCCCTGCTGAGGAGATAACAAAGGAAGAAAGAGCTAGTGTGGTGGTTAGAAATAAGATGAGTTTTAATATGATGGACATTTTTCTCAGTAAGATAAGACCAGGAAAATATGAAGCCAATACTGATACACCCAAGTCACATACAGAGCTTAATTACAAAAATACTTAAACCTGTGATTCTCAACTTTGCTAATGCCGCAGCCCTTTAATATAGTTCCTATGGGTTGCGACCCACAGGTTGAGAACCGCTGACTTAAACTGTCCCAGACAGACTTGCAGCAAACCTATCCTGGTCTTATTAACATACATATGATTTGTACAATTCCTTTCCTTCCAAAAATGAAGAATTTTGAAGAATTCCAACAGGGGCCTAGACTTTCTCTTACTTGCCCTATTCTTGAGCAACAAATGCTGTGCAATGGAAAGATTTAATTACAGAATGATGTCTCCTCCAGAAGAATATCCCGTTTCCTTAATTTGATTCCTCTTGTCTAAAGCCAAGTTCTGAGACTTCACAGAAGCAGACTTACATTGCAGCCCTTGTCTGTTAAGTAACTGATTCCTTCTTCTGGGCCAATCGCCAGTTCCACTGAAATAATCCAGCTTGACTTTTGAAGGTTGTGGAAACAAGGGAGGATAGAGATGCCAGAAGGAAAAAGGAAACATTTTAGATAAAGAGCCATGGATATATTAAAGGAGCAAAGAGGGGCTGGCTGGCTTTGCTATTAATCTATCTAACCACATATGATAAAAACATTCATAACTTCATCTACACAGCATCTGCTCAGCCTACACAAAGATGCACTGTGCTTATTCCAACATATCTTGAGTCAACTGTTCCTTTAAAATTACTATTTGAACAGGTAAACTAACCTTCAGAGAAGAGTTACTTAATAAATCACAGGGCTGGAATAAGCAAACCAAATTGTAAAACATAGACATGCTATTTTTAAAACAATTTTATTCTCACATTTTTTTTTTGTACTTTTCCCCTCTGTTAAAATGACACATTGACATTCTGTTATTACAAAATGGGATATATTAGCTTTCATTCTATTGGAAATTTAGATATACAGTAATAGATAAGAAAAATCAGAAGACATCAAACTAGCCCAATATTCCCATGTCCACATACTTACACCGAGAGCACACTTGAAACATTCTTTATCAAATCTGTACACTGGAGAGAGGATCTCAAAGAATTTCAGAATACTTTCTTCTCTGTTGAGGTTGGCAAACTGTCTAAATGTTTGTTGGATCAGTTTTCTTAGTGTTTTGGCCTGCATGATAAAATGACAAAAAATCTTTTTTTTAGAGTCAGCAATGCATAAAGACCACAGTAATAACAGTACCCACCACTTAATACACCCTGAAATGCACATTATTATAAAATATCATACTTGTCAAATAATCATAAACTTATTTAATAATAAAGCTTTTTATAACTGTAGTAAAACACACAACATAAAATTTACAATCATAACCATTTTTAACTGTATAGTTCACGCATAGAGCTTTATTTCTTAAACGGAAATTTGTACCATATATACTCATGCACTAGAAACAAGGATGAAAGTATAAAGGTAGTGGCATATTCTACATTCGAAAGGAAAGTGACAAATTTCTCCAAACAACAAAAACCAAAAACCTTAGAAGACCACGATTCTTGGTCCAAAAAATAAAATTACATAACATTATTCTTCAGAAGTGATTAAAGATACATGCAAAGATTCAGCAATAAGGAGATTTACTGTAGGAGTGCTTGTATTAACATATGGACTGATTACATACATCATGGTGTATCTGGGCTGCCCTAAAACTGTTCTGCAGAACTAATTTACTGACATTAAAACCTATACCATACTGTTAAATGAAAAAGGGTAATGACACCATCAATATGTATGATACAGATGCCTTTGAAAAGAGAGAACACACATGTGAGCTGTGGGGAACACACAGTGCTCCCATGAAGGAGATAAACAATGCTTTGTTTTTCCTGTGTAGTGAAATGATAGTAGTCTTCCAGTCCTTTTTTGCAAGACTACCTATTTAGTTTTCTACTTACACATAAGTATCTGCACAGTGGAGGGATGTTTGCTGTGCAGGCAGCAAGCCCCCAGTCCTCAGTACGGGAAGCAGCCTGGGGAAGCCAGTGGTCATAGCTAAGTGACGAGGTCTGAGGAAAAGGAGCCAGAAAACCCAGGCCACGGTAAATACTCGGCACTGACCCAGAAGAGATGCCAAGTCCTTGGGTGGCTTTGAGCAGGAGTGGCACCATCTGATGTAGGTTTTCACAGGGATACCCAGGCTGTTGTATTGTAAACAGTAAGACAGGAACGAGAGAGAACAAGTAGGGGACTACCAGAGTAATCCAGCTTGCAGAGAGAAGGAAGAAGGTGAGATGTGGTCAGGTTCTGATTTACTCTGAAAGGAACAGACTGTTGGGTAAAGTACAGGGAAAGTACCAGGAGAGTATGAGAACTCCGGGCAGAAGTGTCAAGCAGGTTCCTGGATGTGAGCAGCCACTGGAGTTCAAGGGAGAGGTCCTGGGTGGCTCTGCACACAGAGGAGGAAGCAAAGCCGGGGCCCAGGCTGATGCAGGAAGGCATGACCTACTCTGGATGAGATCATGGTGGCAGGTGACAGCCTATTTAGAGTGGCTTGAAGGTCCCAGTGGGGTCTTAGGATTGGTGGACCAGGGATACCACAGAGAGTGAAGCAGAAAGCTATGAGGGTGGTCAGAGAGTGGGATGCACACAATTAGGGAGACAGAGTCAAGATTTCCTGGTAAGAGTTCAAGGTAAGTGTTCAACAAGCCAAGAGAGCAGAACACTGGAGAATTACCTAAGCCATGTGATTTTTATTTTATAAGCTTGCTCCGTTCTTGTATACAAAGGGCTGGGAGAGTAAGAGAGAAAGTGAAGTGATCAATCAGGCCATCATTAACAAGCCAAGCAAGAAACACCAGTGGTGTGGACCCCAAGGTGTGGTAAAGAACAGCAACGGGCACCCCTGGGACATGTGAACAACTACATGTGGGACAGCAGCGAAACAGAATGCAGGATGACAACAGAGTTTTGGATAGAACAAACAGGCAAACAAAAGGGGTAGGCTTGGTGAAGAAAATAGTCACGTTAACTTTGGACAACTAGAACCATCAAGATGGTTCAGACATCCGGATCCAAGTCTGGAGTCTAGCAGAGGGTAGGGGTAGTATAGAAATTTCACAGTCACCAGCTGAAGTAATTACATACGTGGAACTAGATGGCACCTGCAAATAAAATGAAGAGGGCTAATGGCAGGTAGGCTGGCCAACAAGTAAGTATGCTAGAGGGTGGAAGAAGAAAATTATAGATGTTTTAAAACAAAAGTATTAATTATAGGTTTAGATCAAAAGAATCTAAACTGAAGAGAAATAAAATGGGTTCAAGATTAAAAAAGCTTGCCACAAAAATAAACGAGTTGGCCAGCTTCGCATGCTCTGTAGTATTGGGAAGCATATTTTGGGGAATGCTTATGTAAGAAGTGCCCAAGAGCCAAGAGTGTGAAACAGGCCAATCTCATCCCAGGGCTAACCCTGACATCATTTAACAGTTGTTTTGGCTCCAGGCTTTCCAAACATTCTCTGACTATGATCACCTGTGCAGATCTACCAGGAATGTGCAGACTGGACGTGGAGATTCAAGTATATCTGCAGCAGCCCACAGGATGCTTTTCTCATTATTAATCAATTCAACATCCTGGGAGTTTGCTTAATATAAATCAGTTGCTAAGATCTAAATCCACCACACTCTGGACTCAGAACAAATCCACTAAGGCAATTCTATTCTGTGACTGACACTTGTAATACACTGAAGAATCAACAGATACCTTATTCTCAAGAAACTAAGAGGAGTGCTGGAAAAAGAGCTTTCTGATCTTTATTCACAGCTATAACTCTGTGGGCAGTGCTGTCAGGCATTGATTCAAACACACACACACAAAATAATGTTGGGAAAGATATCTGTAGACCCTTACATGAAAATATCCTGCACAATGACCCTTACAATGTAGATACTATTTTTCATATATTCTATCAGTGAGCAAACAGATTCAGAAAGACTGGGTGACAATATGGGGGTAGATGAGCTAGGATTCCAAGGCAGAACTGCCTGAGCTCTTTTTACCAGCTGTGACCATTTCGAGCACCAGCTTCCTCCAAGATATTCTTCTAGACAGCACCAGGAAGAAACAACTACCACATCCTATGGGTGTCATCTCATCTTGAATGTATTTTTAAACATGGAACTTATGTATATGAAAAGAAAACCAAAGTCATCTCTTTAATGGTAAGAAAGGAGTGCAGCCCACAGCTGAAAGTCAGTTATGTGCTTAAAAATGAATAACTGCATGACTCTGCCACAACAACTTGGATTCTGGCATCCTCTTAGGTGCCTAGACAAACAAAAACTGGTTCTATCCTGTGGTTAAATAATACTTCACTTCTGGCTCGGCACCCATAGCTCAGCGGTTAGGGCACTGGCCACATGCACCGGGGCTGGTGGGTTTGAACCCGGCCCAGGCCAACTAAACAACAATGACAACAACAACAAAAATAAAAAACAGCCAGACGTTGTGGTGGGCACCTGTAGTCCCACCTACTCGGAAGGCTGAGGCAAGAGAATTGCTTAAGCCCAAGAGTTTGAGGTTGCTGTGAGCTGAGATGCTACAGCACTCTACCAAGAGCAACATAGTGAGACTCTGCCTCAAAATAATAATAATAATAATAGTAATAATACTTCACTTTCTAGCATGCAAGAAGGAAGATATTTCAGATTCAGTTTTTTTGTTTTGTTTTTTTTTTAATTAAATCATAGCTGTGGACATTAATGCAACTATGGGGTACAATGTACTGGTTTTATATACAATTTGAAATATGTTCATCAAACTAGTTAACACAGCCTTCACAGCATTGTGTTAAGACATTTATATTCTACATTTAGTAAATTTCACATGTACTCTTGTAAGATGCACCAATTACCCTCACTCCACCCATCCTCCCTCAGACTTCAATTTTAACATTCCAGCACAGAACATGCTTAAGGTCCTGAACACCTTAAAACTCGTTATTGAAGTGTTAAGATACAACAAATTAGAATATAGTAGCAGTTGCAAAGAGTAGTTGTCAAATAAACACACGAACCAGAACACAATGGTAAATCATTTTTATTACTATTAATAGTAAGTTGATGTTTATTTATGATTCTAAGAGGAGTATTTCAGCTAAGTACTAACATGCAAAGTTGAAAAACTATAGAAAAGAGGTCCAGAAAAGAAGCTAATTCTCTGTGTTCTCAAACAACTTCTTGCTTTCAAACTACTGACAATAATACTATGAAGTTACATCCATTTGTTTACCTAAATTATAAAATACTCTACAAAGTAGCAGAAATAGAAGTTAAGGAACTAGAACTCCCCACTTGAGCTTCAAACACAGATACTTCTATGTGCCTGGCACATCTGCATTTCCTATACACATCTAAAATCTGACATGCCACTGACATTCCATCTTACTGACCCCACCCTAATGGACCCTGACAACGTGCTACACCCGACGTAGCTGCCAAGGTATCACTCTGAAACCTACTTCTTCCCCTTCCCCTTGACCTCCACATTCTCACAACACCTCAAGTTCAGTATTTACATAGGGGAACAGATCACGGTCAGCCCAACCAATTCAACTTCTACTTCACTGTTGTGCTTTGACTACTAGGACCAGTAACCACTGTAATAATGTACAAGGCAGAAACCTGAGGCCAGGCCCTGCATTTTCTTCTCCCTACTCCCACATCAGACTAATAGTTAAATCCTCTAAGAACTTATATTCTTTTTTTTTTTTTTTTTTTTTTTTTGCAGAAATAGTCTCACTTTACTGCCCTCAGTAGAGTGCCACAATGTCATAGGACTCACAGCAACCTCCAGCTCTTGGGCTTCCGCAATTCTCCTGCCTCAGCCTCCTGAGCATCTGGGACTACAGGCGCCCCCCACAACGCCTGGCTATTTTTTTGTTGTGGTTGCAGTTCGGCCGGGGCACCCCCGGGGGCCAGTGCCCTACTCACTGAGCCACAGGTGCCACCCAGAACTCATATTCTTAACATCCTTCAAATGAAACCCAGTAACTCTCTACTCTGTTTCCTTTAAAGTCAAGTCTTCAATTCCCCTCGCAACAATGTGTCTTGATGGCTAAGAAATAGTGTGCTGTTGCACTAGAAGAGGGATTGAAGCCATCAACCCTGTGCTAAATAAAGCCAGCCCTCTTTTCCTCAGCCAAAACTCTTCTTAGAAATGAAATGTGTATGGTAATAAAGAACTAAACTGCTCATTTTGATTAACCTGCTGGGGAAAATTTTGGAGTAACTGCACAAATGTGTTTGAAAACAAGCTCTGATTTTATTATATTTGTCTCAGTCACGTGAACACGGGGAAACATGTTAAGTTTTCTGTTCGCTGCTTTACCTGGCTCATCCTTGTACATATTACCAAGCTAGGAACCAAGAAGTCACAGTGATGAACAACAAATCATTAAGTAGCTGGAAGAGGATTAGTTTCCTATGGACACAGAAACAACTCTCTTGCTCCCACCAACTAAAGTGGGGTCTTTTGCCAGGAGTGTACCCATGCTTTTTTATGATCTGTTCTTAAATGCGACCACCAGAGAGAGCGATGAGTTCCAAACCTGTATTCAATGTTGGACAAAAACTGAAAAATCTCTGCTGTGTGAAAGAAGCTCCAAACTTAGTTTTAATGAAAAGTATACCTTAGAAAGCATTAGTTCTTTTCTAATTACTCAGGGAAGAAAAAATTCCATTAAAATCTAACATCTTACAATCATTGTGACATCTTTTTTTTTTTTTTTTTTGGAGACGGTCTCATTATGTCACCCTTGGTAGAGTGCCGTGGCAGTCACAGCTCACAGAACCTTAAACTCTTGGACTTAAGTGATTCTCTTGCCTCAGCCTCCCAAGTATCTGGGACTACAGGTGCCCACCACAACGCCGAGCTATTTTGTTGTTGTAGTTGTAGTTGTCATTGTTTTTGGTAGGCCTGTGCTGGGTTCAAACCCGCCAGCCCTGGTGTATGCGGCTGGCACTCTAGCTGCCGAGCTACAGGCGCCTGGCCACATCTTAACATCCTGATAGTAATCAATATACTTCCTGAACTAGTAGAAACAAGCAAGATGGTTTTACACTGTATTTTAAGTTTCAATACCTGCACTGTATTTGCCTAAATTTAGAAAACTGGGCATCTATCTACACACACTATGTATGTATATATGTATGTATTTCAGAATATTACGACGATACAAATGCTTAGTTACATGAATTGCTATTGTGTAGTTTGAGTCAAAGTTGTAAGTATGCCCATCATCAAGGTAGTGTGTATTCAACAGGCGTGAATCTATCCCCTCAACCCACTTAGTTTCTGTTGAGTTTTACTACCAGGAGTGCTGACTGATTAGTTCCAATTTAACAGTGAATACATGTGGTGTTTGTTTTCCCATTCTTATGATACTTGGCTTAGAAGAACGGTCTCCAGTTCCATTCAAGTTATTACCTAAGGTATTAGTTCACCATTTTTCTGTGGCTGAGCGGCAGTACTCCATGGTATACACAAACTACATTTTACCAATCTTCTCCCCTACTGATCAGCAGTTGGATTATTTCCACATTTTTGTGATCACAAGTTATGGTCATTCCAGTCTAAGTGTCTTTTTTTTTTTTTCCTTTCAGTAAATACCCAAGAGTGGGATTGCTGGTAAGTCTACTTAGTTTTTTGAGGCATCTCCATACTATCCTCCATAAAGTTTGTACTAGTTTGTAGACCTAACCACCAGTATGTTAAGTATTCCTTTCTTTCTACATCCACACCAGCATCTATTGTTTTGAGACTTTTATATAAAAGCCATTCTCACTGGAATGAGGTGATAGCTCATGGTGGTTTTGGTTTGCATTTCCCTGATGATTAGAAATGTTGAGTATTTTTCCCTATGTTCACTGGGCATTATCTTCTTTTGAAAAGCTGTTGTTCATGTCTTTTGCCCACTTTTTAATGGGGTTGTTTGTTGTTCTCTTGCTGATCTGCTTCCTAGTTTTTGCTTATGTGTAGAATTCACATAGGATGTCTATTTGTTTTTTTGTTTTTTAATTTATTTTTTGTGATTTTGTAGTTTCTTTCTTTTTTTTGCAGTTTTTGGCCAGGGCTGGGTTTGAACCCACCACCTCCAGCATATGGGGCTGGTGCCCTACTCCTTTGAGCCACAGGCGCTGCCCTAGGATGTCTATTTGCTGTTGATTGTTACCTTGGCCATACAGAAGCCCTTTAATTTAATCAGGTCCCCTTTTTTGTTTGTTTGTTTGTTATTGGTGGGATTGTTTTCAGGGTCTTCTTCATCAATTCTTTGCCTAGGTTGATTTCTGTTAAGAGTTTTTTCTACTTCTTCTAGAATTCTGATAGCTCCATGCCTTAGATTTTCCATCATGAATTGATTTTTTGAGTGCTAACAAGTGTGGATCCTATTTAAGTCTCCTATATGTGGATATCCAGTTTTCTCAACATCCTTTATTCAACAGAGATTCATTTCCCCAGGATGTTTTTTTGTTGCTTTGTCAAAAATCAGACAGCAATGTGAGGATGGTTTAACATCTGGGTTCTCTGTTCTGATCCATAGGTCTACGTCTCTGTATTTGTGCCAGTACCATGCTAGTTGGTTACTACAGCCTTGCAGCATAGCTTGAAGTCGGGTACAGAAATACCTCCTGATTTGTTCTTACTGCTTAAGGCTGATTTGACTATTCAAGTCTTTTCTGGTTCCATATGAAATACAGAACTATTTTTCCTTGATCTGCAAAAAATGCTATTGGCATTTAAATGGGGCTTGTATTGAACCTATAGATCGCTTTGGGTAGTAGAGACATTTTGAACAATGCTGTTTCTGCCAAACCAAATATGTTTTCCATCTGTTTGTGTCTTCTGCAATTTCCTTTCTCTGTTTCACAGTTCTTGCAGGTCTTTCATCCCCTTAAATATATTCCTGTATGTTTTGTTTATTGCTATCGTAAAAGATTTTCACTTTTTTGACTATTTTTGGTGTATATGAATGCTATTGTGTACATTGCTTTTGTAACCTAATTCTTTTGCTGAATTTATTTAACAATTCCTAGAGTCTCTTGGAAGAATCTTTGGAGTTCTACAGATATAAGAACATATTATCAGTACAGATATAAGAACATATTATCAGTAAAGAGTAATAGTTTGGCCTCTCCTCTTCCTATCTGGATAACCTTCTCTTATTTGAATGCTCTAGCAAAGACCTACAGCACTATGTTGAATAGAAACTGTGATAGTGGGCAATCTTGTCTGGTTCCAGTTCTAAGGGGAAATGTTTTCAACTTTTCCCCCATTCAGTATGAGGCTGGCTATGGGTCTGTCATATATATGCCTTTTATAATTTTATATATGTCATATATGTGCACATATATATATACACATAAATATATGCCCTTTATAATTTTGAGGTAAGTCCCCATCTGTACCTATTTTGTTAATTCTTATCGTAAAAGTATTGAATTTCATCAAATGCTTTTACTGATGAGGATCATACAGTCTTTGTTTCTGCTTCTGTTCATATGGTGAACTACACTGACAGATTTTTGTATATTAAATCATCTTTGCATCTTTGGGATGAAGGCCACAACCACTTGGTCGTGGATTTTTTTTTTCTTTTATAGACAGAGTCTCGCTCTGTTGCCCTGGGAAGAGTGCTTTCATCATAGCTCACAGCAACCTCAAACCCTTAGGCTCAAGAGATATTCCTGCCTCAGCTTCCCACATAGTTGGGACTATAGGCATCTGACACAATGCCCCACTAGTTTTTCTATTTTTAGTAAAGATGGGATCTTGCTCTTGCTCAGGCTCAAGTGATCCATCTATCTTGGCCTCCCAGAGGGGTAGGATTATAAGCATGAGCCACCATGCCCAGCCAAGGTGGGTATTTTTTTTTGATGTGCAGTTTAATTTGTATTGTTAGGATTTTATTGAGAATTTCTGCATCTACATTCACAAGGGGTAACGGTCTGGGGCTTTTGTGTGTTGGAAAATTTTTTTATTGCTGCTTCAATCTTGACACTTGATATTGGCCTATTCAGGATTTCTACCTCACTCTGATTAAGCTTAGGGAGACAGTGTATTTCTAAGAATTTATCCATTTCCACCATGTTTTCGAGTTTTAGAGCATAGAGATTTTTCTAGTTTTGGAGATGATATTTGATATTTCTAAGATAATCAGTTGTGATTTCTCTTTTTCCATTTCTGATTTAGCTTTATTAGAAGTCTTTTTTGCTTCTAGTTAGTCTAGTGAAAAGCACATCAATTTTTCTATCTTTTCTTTTCTTTTTTTTTTTTTTTGAGACAGAGTTTCACTATGTTGCCCTTAATAGAGTGCTGTGGCATCACAGCTCATAACAACCTCAAATTCTTGGGCTTAAGCCATTCCCTTGCCTCAGCCTCCCAAGTAGTTGGTCCTATAGGTGCCTGCCACAACACCCGGCTATTTTTTTTGTTGTTGTTGTTGTTGTTGTTGTTGTTGTTGTTGTTTAGCAGGCCTGGGCCGGGTTCAAACCCACCAGCCCCAGTTTATATGGCCAGTGCCCTAACCACTGACCTATAGGTACCGAAAAACTTTTCAAAGAACTTTTTCATTAATCTTCTGTGTATTTCTTTCTTTCTTTTTTTTTTTTTTTTTTTGAGACAGAGCCTCAAGCTGTCGCCCCTGGGTAGAGTGCTGTGACATCACAGCTCACAGCAACCTCCAACTCCTAGGCTTAAGCGATTCTCTTGCCTCAGCCTCCCAAGTAGCTGGGACCACAGACGCACACCACAACGCCCGGCTACTTTTTTTGGTTGCAGCCGTCATTGTTGTTTGGCGGCCCGGGCTGGATTCGAACCTGCCAGCTCAGGTGTATGTGGCTGGTGCCTTAGCCGCTTGAGCCACAGGCACGGAGCCAGTGTATATTTCTTTTGTTATCCATTTCATTTAGTTTTGCTCTGATCTTGGTTATTTCTTTTCTGCTGGGTTTAGGACTGGTTTGTTCACCCTTCTCCAGTTCCTCGTGACGATTCATTAGATTGTTGATCTGTGATTTTTCTGCCTTTGGATGTAGGATTTAAAGCTAACCATTTTCCTCTCAGGACTGCTTAAGCTGTATCCCAGATTTCGATAACTTGTGTCCCCTTCATCACTTAGTTCAAAGAATCTTTTAATTCCCATCTTAATTTCATCTTTGACCTATCATTCAGCAGTAGCTTGTTTAGTTTCTGTTTTAGACTTTGTGTAGAAATGAGTGTTTCTGTTGGGAGTTGATTTCTAGTTTTATTCCACTGTGATGTAAGAACACATACGTGATATAATTCTTTTTCCATTCTAATTTATTGAGAAATGTTTTGTGGCCCAGGATGTGATTAATCTTAGAGAATGAGAGAATGTTCCATGAGTTGATGAGACAAATGTACATGGTCAGCAGTTTGGGGGTTGTATGCTCTATAAATGTCTATCAGGGCCATTTGTTTTAGGGTTGTGCTCAAGTCCACTGTTTATTTCCTGTTTGGAGGATCTGTCCCATTCTGTCAGTGGGATTTTGAAGTCTTTGGCTATTACGGTGTTGCTGTTCATAATTCCGTTTAGTACACATAGAATTTGCTTTATGAATGTCAGCACACCTGTTTTAGATGTGTAAATATTTAAAATGATATGTCTGGAATTGCTCCCTTTATCATTATATAATGACCACGCTTGTATTTCTTTACTTTTGTTGATTTGGAGTATATGTTATCTGATATGAGAACTGCTACACCAGCTTTCTTTTGGTTTTCATTTTCACAGAATGTTTTCCATCCCTTCACCTTGAGTCTGAATGAATCCTCATGGGTTAGATGTGTTTCCAGGAGACAGCAGACACTTGGCTCGTATTTTTTATCCACTCAGCCTGCCTATGTCTCTTACATGGGGAGTTCAGGCCATTCATGCTTATTGCTGTTTTACCTGTTGAGCCTGTGCCTCTAGCTTTTGAGTGATTTTACACTAGTGGGTGTCTGTTGTACTGATTCATGTCTGTAGTATAATGCAGGACTGAATGCTTCCTGTAAGGCAGGTCTAGTCTTGGCAAATTCCTTCAGTGTTTGCTTGCTTGTCTGAAAAAGATTTAAATTTTCCATCAAATTAAGTTTTGCAGGATACAATATTCTAGGCCAGCAGTTGTTTTAAGAAGCTTGAAGGTAGAGACCTACCCCCTCTGGCTTATGAGGTCTGCTACTATCGTGATGAATTTTCCCTTGCAGACTGGTTGCTGCTTACCTCTAGCTGCTTGGAGAATTTTCTCTTTTGACTTGGGCCAGGTTAAATGCTATGTATCTTGGAAATGACCTGCCACTGGCTATGAAATCTTCCTGGAGTTTGATAACCATCTTATATTTGGCTGCCTGGATCTCTGGCTATACTAGGGAAGGTTTTCCACTATAATTTCTACAAACAGATTTTTCCATGCTTCTGGCACTTTCTTATTCTCTCTCAGGGATGCCAATCATTTGTATGTTTGCTCACTTCATGTAGTCCCAGATCGCTCTCAGTGACTGCTCTTCTTTATTATTCTCTGCTTCTTCACGTGACTGGGTTAGCTCAAGACCCTTGTATTCAAGGTCTGAGATTCTTTCTTCTCCTTGGTTTAATCTGTTGTCAAAACTTTCTGCTATGTTTTGTAAATGCCTGACTCATTTCTTAAGAGTTTTAACATCCTACCTAATTTTGTCAAGCTGTTTAGTGACTTTTCATTAATTTCCTGAAATACTTTCTGGGCTTCTTTTGTTGGTATTCAGCTTTCTTTTCAATTCCATTCGTCTTATTTGCCATCCGTACTCTGGATTCCTATTACTGTCATTTTGACAATTTCCTTATAATTAAGAGTTTACCGTTACAGCTCCATTGTCATCCCTTGGGCAAGCTGATCTGTTCTGATTTTTCATGTTGCCAGGGTTCTTTTGCTGGTTTCATCTCATCTAAGACTACTTCTCTCAATTCAGGGCTAAAAGATTTGCATGACTCCTGCTCCTTGCTAGGAGCTAGGTGAGACTCTTCACTGAGGCTGGTGCTGCGGGAATTGCTCTACCCAGCGTCTACCCACAGAGGTAACACCAGCAGTTGGTTAAGGTTGTCATGGGCTCTCAGGTTATGGGAATTTGCTCAAAGCAGGTCACAGTGTTCCGGAGGCTTGAAGCTAAGGGGTCTCTGGCAGGATATTGGACTTTGGAGTTCTTCCAGCCCTGCTTTGTTAGTGGAGGCTTAGGGGTGGGGTTTTGGGCCTGATGGGAATTCTGGTGGCACAAAGGCAGAGCATTAGGCTCTGATGTGGCACCTCAGAGCTGGGACTGGAGAGAAACCAGAATCAGAGCTTCTAAACCAAGCCTCTGGGCCAGAAACAGAGCCATGAAGATGGTAGGGCTGATCCAACCCTATAGGACAGGGTCGTGGCCAAGTAGGCAGGAGGGCCCGGAGGGCAGAGTTGGGGCCAACCAAACAGCAGGCTGCTCTGCAGGCACAAGGACACTGTGGTTGTCACGTCAGAGGGGTAGAGGTCAGCTCTGGTGGCCCAAGTACTATGGAGCTCTCCATGCTCCTGTTTAGACCTGGTGAAGCAGGTCTAAAGCTTTGCCCAAAGCTTCTTAGGTCAGAGTCTGCTACACCCTGGCATGAGAGCCTCTGAGCTGGGACTGGGGAGGAGTCAGAAACAAAGATTTTGAGCACAGCCTCTGAGCCAGAAATGGGGCTGTGCAGAATGGTGGGCCAATCTGGTCTAGGGAATGGGGTCGGGGCCTGGAGCATGGAGTCATGACCAAGCAAGCAGCAGGCTAGTCCACTAGCACAGGAGCCCCAGGAATGTCAAGTCAATAAGCACTGACAGGTCAGATCTGGTGGCCCAGGGACCATAGAGCTCTGCATATTCCACTCAGCACCTGCCAAAGCAGCCACCCAAAGCCTTCTAGGTTGGAGCCTGCTTCACACTGGCATGAGAGCCTCTGAGCCAAGACTAGAGAGTAGCCTGAAGCAAAGCCTCTACAGAAGGGCCTCTAAGCCAGAAGCAGGGCTATGCAGATGGCAGGTGATCTGACCTGGAACCACTATTCTATTTTAAATCAATACACATGTAAAGAGAAAATTACTGAGAATGTGATATTTTCAAAATAAAATAGTATTATTTGTCTGAAGCATCAGAAATAGCTACCATTCAGCCACACTGTACTATAAAAATAATTTCATGTTTGTTAACTGAATGATTACTAGCAATACTGTATTCCTTGGGCTCCCCAGATGATAAAGTTACAATGCAACACTAAAGAAAATATGCAATAAAAGAACAGCAGTATATATTATTATTAAGGAATAACTCATCAACCCCCCTCCCCCATCAAATGCTAAACAAATGCTAATATATTAATGGTGCATGCAAAGAGTGCTGCTTCCTCCTTGACTATGCAGATGATAAGCTCTGCCAGTAGAGGCTTCATGCCCTCAGCAAATGCCTGAAATTCACCACCAGATGACTGCACCACACCCTGCACTTGGTGCTCAATGAGAATATTAAGCCTGAAATGTTCATCTTCTGACCACAGAAATGAAATGATGACTATTTGCTCTGAGAATAAAATTAAGTATTTCTGATAGTATTCTAAGAAACCACTTTATTATTTGGGAATTATATATATACTCAAAAAACTAGTAACTATTGATCAACATTTCTAGTTCTGAAATCAGGTTTCTACTGTGAATTATATCGCAAAAAATTATAATTTGGCTATTCTGACTTGCCACCTAATTTTAGCTTTACAGTAGAGGTGCAATGCCAGCATAGGGAGCTCCCTAGGTACCATTCACTGAACTACAGTCTCAAATTCACTTTCACTAGTTTGTCCACTCATGTCCTCACACTATTCCAATTTCCACACTGCACTTCTCATCTTTTCTCTTCAGCTTCCTCCAGCTTCTTGGTCTTTCCTTCTGTTTTATGGCTTTGACCTTTGAACAGCAATGATCAGAATCTTACAGAGCAGTGGTTCTCGACCTTCCTAATGCCACAGCTCTTTAATACAGTTCCTGTGGGTTACAACCCACAGGTTGAGAACCACTGTTATAGACTATTCCTTAGTATGGGTTTGACATACTGGTTTTACTGGTATAAGGATTTAAAAAAAAAAAAAAAAGAAAGTGTCTCTGGCAACACATCAAAAAGGCAGAGATTCAAAGTATCTTCCAAACTTTTCTTAACAATTAAGGTACACACATTCCACATTCTGTTTTTGATGTTAAACATAGGTATTCAAGTTCTACCTATACTAAGGTAATCTCTCAATAGTTCAATGTTAGTGTTAACTACAAACAATCCCCTAGAAATGTAGTAAACATAAAGGGAAAAAGCTAGTAAAACAAAATAGTTTTTGGAAAAACTAATGTATTGACATAGTTTATGGAAAAGCAAATGATAATGGATCCAGCCATTCTACAAGAAATGTGTCTTAGATCTACGCAACAGAACACAGAAGTTTGCCTTTTGTCATCAGTGGAACAAGGATGACGCTCACCCTCCGCACCAAACTGGTCACACTTCCTGAGCAATTGCTCTGTTGCTTTAAGATCTTACACACATTAGCTCATTTAATCTTTATATGTGAGCTTTGTGTATTAGAAACTGGTTTTATCTGCATTTTACACATGTGGAAACGAAAATAAAGGTTAAATAACTTCTCTAAAGTCACATGCAATTAAGACGGGGAAGTCAAGATTTTTACCCGAGGCAGTTTGGTTTCAGAGCCACTTTTCTGAACTACTAAGCTATATTCTTCCATAACTGCGCCTTATCCTGCTTGGAACTCAATTGAAGGAATGTAGAACATGCCTTTGTAGTAATAAATAGAGCAGAAACAGTCACTGTTTATGAATTGCTATGTGACGAGCACTGTGGTAAGTAATTTTAATCTGCTAAATATTCACATCAACCCTACAAAATATTATTTTCTCCACTGTGCAAATAAGAAACCAGGCCAAGAGCAGGAGGCCAGCAATTGATAGAGCTCATCTGAGCCAGACTCTGTCTCTAACCCCCAGGTCTGTGGCCTCCTACTGCATGTGAACAACTTGGCCTGTGTTCAGAACTGGCTTCAGGAACCACACTTCAGAGTTCATCCCCCACCCCACAGGGAGCTCTTTCTGACTGTGTGGGAGTTACAGGGAGGGAAAGAGGGAGAGGAAGCCAGGCTTTGCTCAAGTTTCTAATGTGGAGGCATGGCCCCATGGCTGAAACAGGAGAAGACACACCTTCAGGATGCACTGATTCCCACACACACAGTATTCATGACTCTGTGACCATAATTCTTTTATATGTTGTTCCTTTCCTCTGCACATCAAAGTTAATACTGTAAAGACCTAGGTGACAGGGACAACTGAGCATGTAACTTCTTCAGTTTTGTACTCAGCTGAGTGTCACACACAACCAGGAAGTGAAACCATGGTTTTGAGGTAAAAAGTCGTACATATAAAAATCTACTTGCCATTAACATGAGTAGAATAAATGTCAGCTTCTCACATCATAGCTTTTACATGTAGGGGAGAAAACTATATTTTACTTTCCCAAAAGCCATTTAGTACTGGGGAAAAGGTAAAACTTCAGTATTTGATTAGGATAAAGGAGACTCTAATTACCTTGACAGAATCCAGTAAACTCTTAGGAAAAAATCGCTTTAAACCAACATCTTTTCTGAAATATAAAAAGAAGTGTATTAACAAATAACACCACTAAATCAATTAATATGACACACTTGCAAGAACAGAGAAATACTGCAAATCATTCACCCTCCCATGTGTTGTTCAGAAAGGAAATCAGTAGCAATAGCACTGCAATTTACCAGAAATTCACAGAAAGGGTGGGACACATTATCTTCTAGATATGTACAGAAACATGAATAAAAGTTGGCTTTGGTAGAAATCCTTTTGATTTTTTTTCTACCCTTATTGTTGAAAACTCTTCTAAAATATTGTCTCTTTGAAAATTACAATGTGTAAGTAAACAGCTGTCAGGCATGGTGGCTTACACCTGGAACCCGAGCCACTTGGGAGGCTGACACGGGAGGATTACTTGAGTTTAGGAGTTCAAAGGTAAAGTGAACTATGTAACACTGCACGCTAGCCTGACAACAGAGCAAAACTGTCGCTGAGGAAAAAAAGAAAAACAAAGAAGAAAAAAAAAATAAAGAAAACTATTCTTTTTTAGATATTGCTTAAAGGTTGCCCTTATAAACATCAATTCCAACTCCAACTGAGTAATACTGTATTTGTAGAGAAAATAGCTACCCTAATTAGGAAAAGCTTCAGAGTATACCTTGAGAGTTTAAAAAATCATTTTCATTTATACTAAAAGTTGATTTTTCAAAACAGAATTTTTTGATTAAAGGACTAGTTCACCTCATCATGGCTTATCACCTCAATTTCACACTAGGAAAAAAAGGGAAATTAAATACATAGAAATGTTATAAATTCTAGCAATTTTCTTTAAGTCAGGCTATGCAATTAAACTGATTATTATTATCAAGAACCTCAAAGCATCTCTGCCCAAGAAAATAGATCTGAGAAGAACAGCCAATTCTCTGTTCCATGTAATTTGGATAGTGAGTTACTCTGGCGTTCTGGCCACTAGATGGCACTGGCGTGCTAGTGAGATAAAATAATGCAGCTTAAGACAGGAAGAGATGTCAGGAGACGGGGAAAACAGAAAGGATCAAGTGGAAAAGAGAAATACAAGTACCTTTTCAGGCTCAACAAAAGGAAATAGTAAGCTGAATAAAAAGCACCAAAATACAGGATGACTTGTTCATCCATAACTATAAGTCAGTTGGCATTATGAACAAAAACACAGAAATCCTGCCAGTTCATACGGCTAATTCTGTATCTAAACTTAATCCCTTCTTCTATTTTATAGATAACAGAATAGGTAGTACGTACACCAACGAGCTCCTTGCTAAATCCAGAACTGGTTTCAGTTCTCATTCATTTTTATTTTGTTACTGTTAGGTTCACCACATGCTGTAATTTTCTTTGTTGGCTTCTATGATGAAGAACCAGTTTTCTGGTTTTATCTAAGTCCCGGTTCTCCACTTCTCCCTAACCCCTTCTGTTTATAACTTCCCTTCCTTACCTTTACAGCACTGCCAGAAGGAGGAAAAAGCGCCCACCAGAGTTCTTCCTTTTCACACTGCCTCCTATACACACAGGGTCTTTGCATTTTAAGAATTTTGATGCTAACCACTACCAGGAAGTAGCAAAGTAAGTACATAAAAGACAAACACACTACAATTTTTAAGACACTATTCTTGAGCATTTTCTTTCCTAGCTTCTTTTTCAGGTAATTGTTCCATTACAAAAAGCACTAATTTTCATTGGAGAGTTCTTGACTTGAATGTTAGCCCTGCTGTAAGACAAATTTGGCTACTGACACCTGGGAACCTCAGGTTATCTACTTGTAAAAGAGGGATACCAATTCTACTGCATACAATGGTGCTGAGGCTCAAATAAGAATGTGTCTATGAAGTCCCTACAATTTTAAGGTGGGTTCCTTTCCTCTAGAACAGTGGTTTTCAAACTTCCTAATGCCACAATGTATCTACATTGTTAAAAAGGGGTCACGACCCACATGTTGAGAATCGCTGCTCTAGAAGCACCTCTGAATCCTTGTCTGAGAGCTTTCAGTCCCTGTGCCCCGCTGCATTTAAAAGGGAGGTGTGGTCTGGGTTGAGAGGTCTGCTGGTGAGCAGCAGAGCTGGGAAGTGGTGAGGTTCAGGGGCATAACCTCATACATGAGTGAGTGGACATGAAGTGTGAGGGACGGAGGGGTGAACGATGGCAGAGGGATTGCTAATGCTCTGCACCAAGAAGGGAAAGGTGGGTGGGTGGTAACAGTTGTTTCACACATGGCTGAGTGAGGTACCTGCATCTTCCTTGTGGGCATTTCAAGAGGGCAAATGGCCATGTCAGCTTTTGGTTGAGGGTAAGATCAGGGTAGGGTCCTCTTGCCAACTATGAGGCTGTCAACTATTATTTGTCAACCTGGTTATACATCTATTTTTCTCAGAGTCAGGTACAAAGTAAAGAATTTCTGTAGCAAGTAAGAAAATTAAAGATAGACCAAAAGGCGATATATTTCAAGAAAAAGAAAAGAAGGCATATTTCTTTGTGAAAAGACTATTACTAGGTATTACTTTTTTTTTTTTTGAGGAAGAGTCTTAAGCTGTCACCCTGGGTAGAGTGTTATAGCATCGTAGCTCACAATAACCGCCAACTCTTGGGCTCAAGCAATCCTCTTGCCTCAGGTTTTTTGTTTTTAGTAGAGACGAGGTCTCGTTCTTGCTTAGGCTGGTCTCGAACTTGTGAGCTCAAGTAATCCACCTGCCTTGACCTCCCAGAGGGCTAGGATCATAGACGTGAGTCACTGCACCCGGCCTACTAGGTATTACTTTTACTTCAAAGGTAAAGACAACTCCATTACAAAAAAGAAAAAAAAAAGGATAAGGCCAGTGATTAGCGTATGTACAGTTTAAAAAAAATACCTGTATGTTCTAACATACTATATCTGTATGTTAGGATGCTTTTAGATGCTTGGCAGTTGAGAAAATAAATATTGAGGCAAAAGTACACGAAACTATGACAAAAATTCAACAACACCACCTTTAATACACTCTAATCAAGAAGTCCATCTATTTTGACTTCAAGGGAGAGGACTCTGAGAAGCACCTAAGGTATTATGTTCCAAGTTTTTAGGAAGAATCTATTACAGATGTCTGTATTTAAAACCTCCCCCAGGCAGGGACACGTTGGTCATCCCATTTTCATTGCACGGGTGCCTCTTCTGTCTGGCCTTGTCTTAAAGTGTGTGTTCATAGCATCCTGTGACGTAAAACTTCTTCGAGCCCAAATTCTATACAATTGTCCTATATATGAATAAAGTAACAAACAACTTATATGTCATAACTACCATCATTTATTACAAGATAATTATTTACTATCTTATTAACCATCAAAGGGCATATCCTGAATGTATTCAAACTCATTTGATTGAAAACCAACTCCCATGAAGATTTGAGAAGACTGCTATTTGTAACTTCCCTTCCTAAACTTGAGCATCAATTTATTAGATTACCACATCAGTTCAGAGGAGCTTTCTCAACCCATACACAGATGACAGGATATTAAAGCCAGGCTGGAGCAGTGCTGCCCAACATTACAGCCACTAGCTCTAGCATGTAGCTCTTTATACTCAAATTAGTTAAAATTAAAAATTCCTATTGCCAGTCACATCAGATGCATCTCAAGTGAGGAGCTGCCCCACATGGCAAGTACTGGATGGGTGAACACAGGACATTCCATGGCTGCAGAAAGCCACACCGTGCAGGGCAAGGGCAGAGGAGTGTTGCTAGACCTCAGGTGCCTGGCCTCTCCTCAGTAGGGGCAGAAATGAAAGGATGCTGAGTCAGCGGCACCACCACCATAGTGACAATCCCAGAGGTCCCTGCATTGCTCTGAAAGACTCCAGGAAGGAGGGGCAGGGAGGTGAGGAGAGAGTTGTAGTTAAACAAAGACACTTCTTTTGGGATTACATAGGTTGGCAGGGAGCTTCTAAGCATTTTTCTTCTTCTTTTTAGAATTAGCTATGATCTGTTCTCTAAGATTCAAATTTATTTGTATTTGAAGCCACAAAGAAAGACACTATACAGTAACAGCCTCCATTTGTAAGTGTGAGTTGTCTTAAGTTGGATGTCTGTAACTCAGGGACTGCCTATACTCATTTCTTTCTTAATGAGAGTACAAAGCACAACAGGAAATCATTAACAACTCGTGAGGTAGGGAAAAAGCCACTGTATCTTCCCTTTTCATAAGTGAGATACTGATACAAACAAGTAACTGGACCACAGAGTAAAATGTATTAAGACCAGGAGCATTCAAAACCAAATAATTCAGCTATTGAAATTTAGAATATCTGGGACTTATTTTTGTGATCAATTTTACATAAGAACTCTCTTAAGGATCAAGTATAATATTCAGAACACTACTGACTGATAAGGCCTTCTTTCTCTTTTGTAAAATCTCAAAATTCCTTTCTTCTCTTGCGGCATCCACACCACCATTTAGTGTTTTTGGAAAGCTTTTGGAGAGCTCTGTCCCCCCACATCCCACGCACAGTGACCATGCAGTGCCTCACACTGCCTCCTTCATACAACACTTCATACAACACCCATCCAGAAGGGTCCAGGGAAGAGGGCAGTGTGCATCTGTTCATTGCCATCAACATTCCCCACTTGCCATGACAAGCACTCCACAGTGTGCTCGGGCACCGTGAAGACACCCCAGCCTGAGGCCCTCTCCTGTACATGTGCACTTGGGTCCGTCATCCCACAGCACAGCAGGCTGCAAGAGGACTCAGAACAGAACAAGCTTTACTTACTATAAGGGAACTAAGCTTATTATAAGTGAATTATTATGTCAAGAATATATTTATTTCTCCTCTGGAGATATTTCTGAGAAGACTATGACTTTGTTTAATACTTTGTGAACATAATTCCTTAAATACAGTATTTAAATGAGGCAAAAATGCAAGCAAAACTTATAATATAAATGAACAATTTTCATGTAAGAGCCCTATCCAACCTTCTTCCTAAAACTCTTGAAATTGAGTACTTCTTTTTTTTTTTTTTTTGAGATTAGTCTCACTCTGTGGCCCTAATAGGTAGAGTGTTGTGGTGTCATTATAGCTCGCTCTTGGGCTTAAGTGATTCTCTTGCCTCAGCCTGCTAAGTAGTTGGGACTACAGGTGCCTGCCACAACATCTGGCTCAATTTCCTATTTTTAGTAGAAACAGGATCTCAATCTTGCTCAGGCTAGTCTCAAATTTCTGAGCTCAAGCAATCCATCTGCCTTGGTCTCCCAGAGTGCTGGGATTATAGGCATGAGCCACTGCACCCAGCCAAGTATCTAATTTAAAAGTAGTACTGAGGTACTTTTATCTCTAATTATACTTTAAGCCTCTTAAAAACATGTACATTAAAATTCTCTAACTTCAACAGAGACTGCCATGTTTCTTAATGACACTCTGCCCTTCATCCTGATAAAAAGAAGTTGTCTTTTGGTCTGGTGCTGCATTCCCTAGTCTTTGTGGAGACCCATATGGACACGGCCATAGGACTATGTTTTAGCCGATGTCCTCTACTGTAAAGCATTATATAATAGGGCCTTGAAATAACATCATCATGTTCAACATCATTTCATCAAAACATTGATGAGAAAATCATCAGTAGCTGGGGCCATGGTCTACTGGGTTTCCTTCAGGTACTTCAGTTTCCTCCCGCATCCCAAAGATGTGCATGTGAGGTGATGTGAATCAAAACTGAGGTGTCTGAACTGTCCCAAGATGAGGGGGTGTGGGCATGTCATTGCACCCTGGGATTGAGTAGTGTTCTGGATGTGAAATCTCCTTTGGTAGCTGCCTCTTACTTACAGAAGATGTAAATAAAGGCCTTCTCTGTTTTACACTCCAGTGGGTTTCCTGGTAGCATAAGCCCTTAAGAAGTAAAGTACCAGGAACAGAGGAGGGGAGACTTCTTCACCATGGACCTACCCTTTGCCTACAGAAAAAGTACCTTGGTTCTATCAAGCGTGGGAAGAAAGACTGAGGAACTCTTCAGCTCATTAAAGAAAAAAATGTAGAATTCCTTAGGTAGGATTTTTCCTACTCTCAGAAGTTGGGCCTTATTATTTTTAGCAGAATTCAAGACAGTTATGTTGAAAAAGGTAAGTTGAAGGGGTATTCTGCAGTATGCTATAAATAAATGGGATTACCTTTAAAATTTCTGCCAGAATCTAATCAATTGTGTGGACTATTTCATGACTTTCCTTCTTGCTAGAAAGGAAAAAGGGAACTCTGAAATAAACCAATAAAGAAATATAATATTCTGCATTCATGCAGAATTCTTTCTGTACTGTGGAAATATATAAATTTCTAGATGGCTCTAAGTTACCGGGGGGGGGGGGGGGGGACAGCAGGGTAAAGTTTTGCCAAGGCTCTCCTTGAGAAATTAGGTTCCTGTGCTCCTCCGGCAGAACAGCCAGGGCACACATGAGAGGCACGGCGCGTCCTCCTATCAGCACCACTCCTAAAGCGCTAGCATCAGCCTTTCAGTTGTTGCAATGAAGACACAACCAAATCAAATGTCATTAAGCATCTTTAAAGTATTGAGAAAATATAACTATGTATCTAGAAGTATTAATGGAGCAAAGCTATCTTTCAAGAAGAAAATTATAAGAGGACAGAAACAGAATTTTACCACCAAAAAGTACATATAAAAAACTTTTAAATAATATTTTTTAAGAAAAAAGAAAAATAATGTCAGAAGGTCAGATCGAAGTAGAACAGAGGGTATTTAACCAACATACTGATAAACACACAGGTCTCCAGGATTCTTGTAAGACACAGGCACACAACACTGCAGGCTGTCGTAAACAACTACTTTGGAGTTTTTGGACTAAGAGTACCTGCAAGGTGGGGCTGACGAACCTGTTACTTGGGCACTGAGGATGGACTTGAAGAGACTGAGGTAGCATTATTTTCTGGCTCACACAAAAGTTGCAACAGCAGAGGGAACCCAGCTTCTCCAGGATCTCAGGATCTCATTCAAGCCTCTCTAGGGGCTTGACAAAGAGTCAGAACAGACTGAGACATACCCTTGCCCCAATGTTATTGTCAAATACAGAACATAAAACATCTATGCATGAAAAACTTGAAAGAAATGGCACAATCCACACAGATGAGTATATAAGAGGTTACCAGGAATGAAGAAGCAGATTACAAGAAATGGAACCCTACAAATGAAAAATCTAAGTGGTGAAAACTACTTTAAAGAAAATTAATGAATCAGAAGACAAATCCATAGAAATTATACATTCACTGCCATCAAGAGAAAGGCAGATAAAAAATATGAAAACTGTTAAGAGGTTAAAAACATAATGGCATACAATTTCCAGATGGAAACATGAATCTACAAAATTAAGAAGCATGTCTGGGTTCAACTGTACATATACAAAGAAATCAAAGCCTAAGACATGCGTAAATCTAAAAAAGACCAAAAATAAGTATTTTAGAAGAATGAGGAACTACACCGACACGTCAAGAGACTTTTTTTCACAGTCACAGCTAGCAGAATATTATCTTTAAAGTGTCAAGAAAGTACAATGATCCGAACAATGTATTTCAAGTAAAACTAATCCAAGAAGTGTGGTCTGAGATACAAAAGAAGACGGTTAAGAAATAAAATTACAAACATGCAGAAAAGTAAAACATCATCTGCATAAAATGATAAGGTCTACTATTTATGGGTTAAATAAAAAGATATAATTAAAATAATAAGAAAAAAAATGAGTAAGGTAAAAGAAGACCCAGTTCAAGTGTCCCAAGGTATTTGTGTTGTTTAAGAGACAATTACATAATTTTAAAATCTGGAGTTAGTATAAAAAGTTAAGAATAAGGTAACTAAAGGGTAAAGACAGTTTATATAAATTTCCAAATCACTGGAGAAAAAACCTGGAGTAACAATACCAATTAAGAAATAAATAGCATGTGGCCGGGAGCAGTGGCTCCCACCTGCAATCCTAGCACTCTGGGAGGCCAATGCAGGGGGACTGCCTGAGTTCACTGGTTGGAGACCAGCCTGAGCAAGAGCGAGACTCATCTCTAAAAATAGCCGGATGTTGTGGTAGGCACCTGTAGTCCCAGCTACCTGGGAGGCTCAGGTAAGACAATCGCTTGAGCCCAAGAGTTTGAGGTTGCCGTGATGGCACAGAACTCTACCAAGGGGGACAAAGTGACAGTCTGTCTCAAAAGTAAAAAATAAAAAAAAGAAAAGAAAAAACAGCATGCACACAAATACTGTTTATTTCTAGGGCACTAGAAATAAAGATTATACAAACAAGTCTAGTATGTAATTCATTCTAATAAACATAAATGTATTAAACCCACCCCTTAGATTGGATTTCAACAATGAAGCTTTATGATATTTGTAAGAGTTATATACTGAAAAAGTGTAAGGACATAGAAAAATTAAAAGTGAAAAATGAAAAATATATACCAGAACAATGGTAACTTAAAGAAAACAGTATTTAGAATTTAAACATATATTTTAATTACACACATATTAGGCACAGAGAGGATCCCTAAATAGAGATTCAAGATTCAATTTACCAAAAAAGTATAAGCTTTCGGTTTGTATGTTTACATAAAAGAGCCTCAAAATATAGAGCAAGAAGTAATAGAATGCAGAAAGAAGCTGGTCAAATCATTATCACAAATGGACATTTCAACACAACTCTTTTAATTATTAATACATCAAAAGACAAAATACCACTACAGACAGTTAACAAGCTTGATTAGAAAACACATTTTTAAAACCAAACTAAAACATTCTGAAAAACTGATCACATAAAGCAAATATAGCCATATGGGGGTACTGTAGAAGTCGATGTTTTTATACATTTGAAACTATTTCATAATAGAACACTGGGGGCAAAATGGTCTTATGTTAGTCTACAAAGAAAGTCTCCATAAAAGCTGAGAAGCTTTTGTCACACAGATCATGGTGTCTGATCATAATGCCATTAAGCTAAAAGTTAACTTAAGAAGAAAGTATTTTTTAAAATTTTATGTTAAGAAATAAAAAATAAAAAATGAATTACAAAAGTTTCAGAAAAAAAATTTAACTTAAGTCACTGAATACCCTTTTAAAATCAGGTCATGAAATTAAAAAACCAAAAAGAAAATAGGTGACAGATTTTGCCACACTGAAAAAAAGACAAAGCTCTCTATTTTGAAAACTGGGACGAGCTGGGACAGACTATGCAGAACTAACATTATAAGCCAAGGGTTAATATGACAGAGTTCTAAAGATTACTAATGAAACAACACAAACACATGAGAAAAACTTAAAATTCAATTTACAAAAGAAAACAAAATGGCCACATACAGGAAGATGTTTAATATTATCAGCAATCAAAGTTACATAAATAGAAAAAATGAACTATTATTTGTTGCCTATCATTTAAATGAACAACAAAAAATGGCAATGTAATCCACATTGTTATTAACGTGAACTGAAGTTCCAGCAATAGGTGACTGGTTAAATGCAGTATTATACATACACGTGATGGTCTAGTTATACCAATACCATATATATTTGTATTTACTTGTATGTAAAGATCTCATTGACATAAGGTGGAAAAAAAAGGATGTACGTACAGTATCGTTCTACATATATTGAAAACTATTACATTAAAACTATGCATTACATGTGTACACACGTGTGTTAAAAAGAGGGCTAAATAAGAACATTTAGTAAGACTTGGAGGTGGTTATATTGGTAAGTAATGGGATTTGAAGATTTTTTTCCTATTTGACAGTGTAGCTTCAATTTTCTCAATAACTACAATGAATAACATTCATAGCTAAAATGTATTATTACCTTTAAAATAAAATAATTTAAAAACCATCTAAAGGGCTCAAAATTAAATCAATAAATGAACACATATTCTTTTATGTTTTCTTAATGCTTTTTGAAAAGACTCAACACAGTTTGACTTTTATCCTGACTGACGATCAATCTCTCCTATGGATAACAACAATGATAATTATGGTCAACATTTCTTCAGTACTATGTACCATAGATATTAAACTCTTGAGTAGATTATCTTATAACTCCCTACAACAACTCAAGAACAGTTACCAGCATTATCTCTACTTCATAGATTTGGGAACAAACACCATAAGTTTTACTAATAAAACTGAGCAAACAGAAGAGCTGGTCAAGATGGAGCTAGGCTTTGAACCCAGACAGTCTGCCGTGAGAGCCCACTCAGCTAATCCACCTCCTCTCATACAGAGATCAGTACAGGACCGAATTCACACAACCATGAGGCTCACTACAGTGAAGAAGAGCACAGTCATTTAGAAAGAAGGCACAGCAAAGGGGCACTGTAATGTCCTAGAACTGCAACACCTCGAGACTCCCCTTTAACTGTATTTTCTTACTTTAAATATTGCACATATACATGAACAAATACTAAAGAGCCATTTCAAAGCAACAGATCATTCAACTTTTTCAACCACATCCTCCGAGAAGGTCTAATTTACAACCTCAGGCTGTGTCTGGCTCCTGTTTCCTGGTCATCATGATCATTAGCCATGACTCATGAACAATAACGCCCATACTTCCCACTTTACTGAGTCCCCCACAAAACACCAATGTTTTGAAGGCACTAATTAATAACCCAAGTTGCCCACTTCTACTCATCTATTCTGTCATCTGTTGTCTGCCATTTCTTTCCTTTTTTTTTTTTTTTTTGGCCAAGGCTGGGTTTGAACCCACCACCTCCAGCATATGGGGCCAGCGCCCTACTCCTTTGAGCCACAGGCACTGCCCTGTTCTGCAATTTCTAAAAATAAGCCAAATTACATCAACTTTAGTGTAAAATTTTATACTCATTTCAAACAGATCTTCAACTTTTATTAAAGCTCTTCTCTCCAAACACACCATTCACAGCCTCACCTTGCTGGACACCTGCCTCTCCATCTTCTCTGTGAACTGACTGTTCTGGCTGCTGACAACATGCCAGTACATTACCCACTGAGCCTCTTCAGGCATCTCTCTTCCTGTAACTCTTTCTGACATGACCTTTGGCTTTCTTCATTATTTTGTATACCTCCGATTCTCACACAGACTCTATTTTCCAGTTATCTTTCATTTTCCTGTATTGCCTTTACACAAAGATAGGACAGAATACAATTCACACCATTTTTCCCTAATTGCTGCACTAGGGAAGTGACCGTAGTGACCCTAAATGACGGTCACGTTTCCTTTCCCTGTGACTCTGTCAGGCCACTGCACTAGCATTCCATTTCTGACTTCATGTAATTATTTACCATCAGTTTTTACCTTTTTAGATCATCTCTAACTACTTACTGGCTTTCTGCCTTCCTCCCTTCAGATTTTTAAATATTGATAGCCTTTTTTTTATTTTACAGTAGTTAGATTTACATAAAAGTTACCCCATACCAAGTTCCCTACTGTTTAATACTTTGCATAACTACGGTACATTTTTCATAACTAATAAATCAATCTTGATGTATCACTTTTTTTTTTTTTTTTTTAAAGACAGAGTCTTACTATGTCGCCCTCAGCAGAGTGCTGTTGCGTCACAGCTCACAGCAACCTCAAACTCTTGGGCTTATGCAATTCTCTTACCTCTGCCTCCCAAGCAGCTGGGACCACAGGTGCCCACCACCACACCCGGCTAGTTTTTGGTTGTAGCTGTCGTTGTTTGCAGGCCCAGGCTGGACTCAAAACCCTCCTTTCCCCCAGCTCTGGTGTTATGTGGCTGACCCCCTAGCTGCTGAGCTATAGGTGCCGAGACAGTATTCATGGATTATTACTAAGAAACTCTAGGCAGATTTTTCTGTTCCAGGCTCCTCTCTAGGACACCAGATTACATTTAACCATGCCTCTGGGCTCCTTCGGGCTATGTCAGTTTCTCAAACTTCCCTTATTTCCTTGATGACTCTAAAAGTTTTTTTTTGTTTGGGGGGGGGGGGGGGATACAATGCTATAGCATTATAGCTCACAGAAACTTCAAGCTTCTGCACTGAGGTGATCCGCTTGTCTCAGCCTCCTAAGTAGCTGGTGGGACTACAGGCACCCACCACAACACCCAGCTGGTTTTTCTATCTTTAGTACAGATGGGGTCTTGCTTTTGCTCAGGCTAGTCTTGAACTCCTGAGCCCAAGTGATCCACATGCCTCAGCCTCCCAGAATGCTAGGGCTAGAAGCATGAGCCACCATGCCTGGCCAACTTTGACTGTTTTGAGTCCTGGTTAGATATTTTGTACAATGTCCCTCGAGTGAGTTTGTCTGGTGTTTTTCTCATGCCTAAGCTGGGTCATGGACTTTGAAGAGGAAGACCAGAGATGTAAAGTGCCACTGTCAACAGACTGCGTCTTGGTGCACACCATCAACATGACTCACCAGTGCTACTGTTGACCCTGACCCACAGCTCAGGCTGTGTCTGTCAGGTCCCTCACTGTGAAGACACTTTCTCCCCTCAATTGTTTATATCCTGTGACCTGTAGACACCAGCCACCAAGTGTAGTCCATGCTTTAGGGGTGGATTTTATGCTCCATGTCCTTTCAACAGGGAGATAGTGACATTATTTGGAATTATTCTATAGAGATGGTTGTCACTTCTCCTCCACATATTTATTTATTCAATTCTTTATATAAGTATGAACTCACGGAAATGTATTTTATACTCTGGGTCATAATCAGGGGCTAGAGTCCAATGATGCCATCAAAGATGACTACAACCCCAAACTCCTGGGCTCAAGTGACCCTCCTGCCTCAGTCTCCCAAGTAACTGGGACTATAGGCATGTGCCACTATGCCCAGGTAATTTTTCTTTTTCTGCAGAGATGGAGTCTCACTATGTTTTTGAGGCTGGTCTTCATTCCCTGGTCTCAAGTAATCTTTCCTCCTTGGCATCCCAAAGTGTTAGGATCATAGACGTGTGCCACCACACCTGGCCTGTCATCTGTTGTTTTAGCACTTCCTTCTTTCCAGCAGTACAAGCTGCTCTAGGCTCAAACTGTATTTTCTCTCTTCTAAAACCATGCATTTTTCCTAAGAAGCCATGGTTCCTTTCACTGGAGATGGCATTGCAAATGATAGTCTTTTTTTTTTTTTTTTTTTAATCATATTAAACTTTATTTTATTATTTATTTATTTATTTATTTGCAGTTTTTGGCCAGGGCTGGGTTTGAACCTGCCACCCTCAGTATATGGGGCCAGCACCCTGCTCACTGAGCCACAGGCACCACCTAGAAATGATAGTCTTAAGCACTGGGTGCCATCAGAGATTTTTTAATGCTGCTAGTATTAGTAATTTCATAACAGATGAAATAAATGAACATTTCTCTTTCCTTTTCATTAAAAAAATACATGTTTCCCTCAGAATGAAAATCAACATTTCCCAAACAACTTACTCTCTTTCCACTCAAGCATGCTCTTTTTCTGTGACTGGTATCCCCAGTGGCCCATGACCCAAATCCAAGAGATGCCTTTTCTTTTAACCAGACTCCGGTCTCACAGGCTCTGACCCTGCTAACACATATCCATAGCCACTGCTTCTGTCTCTCTCAGAGTCTATGTCTCACATACTAAAGAAAGATGCAATGGTTTCTTTGCTCCCAGCTTCCATTTTTAACATTCTTTAATAAAACACAAATCTCACAAATATTAAATTATAAATTTCAGATATCATCATAGCACTGTTCTGACGAAAACAGTTCAATGAATCAACAATGCTCGAGGACCAAGTCCAGCCTCTTCTTGCAGAATATATTAGAAAAGCAATAATCTAGCCCCCGTGCACGCAGACCCCGTCTCTCCCTCCTAATATGGTTTTCTGCCCCCAACGAACTTATAGTTTTTTTAGCTTTTGTCTCATCACCCATATTTCTCTGTCTTTGTATGTGATTTCCTCCTCCTAGGTTGGCTGCCCCTACCCACGTGTTGTGTATCACTCACCCCCCCCAGACTCAGGTGAAACAGCATCTCCCTGCGAAAGTACCTCAGACATCAAGGCTACCTGACCAAACACTTTGTAGACAGGTCTGCCTTTAATTTCTAGCGTATTACTTTATACTTCTGTTTACTGAACTGAGACTCCTCCTGAGGGTGACAGCTCTACATTACTGATCTCTGCCTCTCTGTCACTTAGCTACCAAGGACTCAGGGTTCATTTATCTTTTCAGAATTATCAAAAAAGATGAAGTACAGCAGAACTTGTAGCCTCCCAGGACAGAAACTCTAGGTTGGATTACATGTATTTAATACAATCTAATAATAGTCTAATACACAAATTAATTTCATCATCAAAAAAGTTTTTAGTTATTCTGAAACATTTAGTTATTAAATTTTCTGATACATGAACAAGTAACTCACATATATCCATTTGTGAAAAAAATCCATAGTTAATTTATATAGAAAATATGAATATAAATTTACAAGCAATTTAGAGATAATTCTACAGTTTAATATAAATTAGAAATGAAATGCCATCCTACTGTGATTAAATCTTGAGACAGAAGAGTCTGTAATGTATCAATAGGCCATATACATCATTAGCCTTAAGATACTTATCAACAAATTTAAATGTTTGCTAACAAAATGTCATCAAGAATGCTTTTGTTAAAACATTCTTCCAAAAAATTCTGTCTTCCAGATATAAAAGTTTTGTTAACCGTAGTATCTGAGAGTCAATATTTAATGATAAGTCAAGATAAACTAAAAGTGATTTAGTTCTGAATATTTGCAGATATAGCATGGGTATATAATACTTACTCTAATACTTCATAGTTAGATTTCTTTTCTAATGCATTGTCTCGCATCTCCCAGTATGACCGCCTAAAATCAGGGAAGAGATAAATTTGAATGTATACATAAGGAATATTTGTGCTGTAAATTAATCAAAACTAGGATAGCAGTATCTACATAATAATTCAGAATCTTCTTGTATTTTAATTGAATTTTATTGACTATTTTACTGATAATCCTTATGAGGCAAATGAAAATACATGGAAAAATTTCAAATATAATGAAAACCAGTAATGAATAAAGGTTTCAAAATATGGTTACCATCTTACCGAATTTCCAGACATCCCAACTTCAAAGCAATTTCCTGGTCCACTTGATCAGCTATCTCTAACATATAATCACTCTTCACCTATAATAAAAGGAATAAGAAGAATGGGGAAATCTGGTGCTGTTTTAAGAGGTCACATTTTAGATGTATTTCTTCAACAAATGTTCATTGAGTATCTTTTATTTACTCTACACCGTACCAGCAATTATACCAGATGCTAAAGTCATAAAAAAGAGTAATACCAAAAAATAATGAAAGAAATAAAATAGTCTCCTAAAATAATGAAAGAAATTAAATGGGACATCAATTAACAATTAACAGTCTCAAACATAGTAACATTGAGCTGCCTTATACCCTTCCCATGTTGTCAAAAGTGAAAACACAAGAAGGTAGATCTCCATTCTCATGAAACCTTGCAATGGATGTATTTTCTGAATTCAAGCTACAGTTCTAGCAGTACTTTTTAGACTTCAGTGAAAGAGCAAAGAAAATTTATATACTTTAAAATCTATTTAACTATGTAGCTAAGGTGTTTCCACCTAAACCATCAATTAGAACTGATAAATTTGTAAAGTAGTAAGTGCTTAAAGTCTAATATATATACAGAAAAATGTAACTGAATTCTAGAAATGTCTTCAAGGCAATGAATAAGCTCAATTAAAAGAGCTGATGGAGTGACACCAGTACTTGCAAGTAACTGTCAATGGAAAGGCATTTTCAAAGACAAATCTATGTACGCTCTCTTTATAGCCTTCAGAGATCAACACTTGCTATGTATTTTGATGACAGGGAAACTCATTTTGAACCTCAAGTGAAATGTAATCTGGCCTTTCCCAAAGCATCCCATCCTCCTTAATAGTCATCAGTATTCTATGGTGCATAATAGAATCTATTAGTATAGAGTATAAATGTCTTAACACCATAATGAAATAAACAAGATGAGATATATAACCAGTGTGATGTAAGCGTTCTTAACTCTATATGAAATCAGCACAATGTACCCCATAAATGCATTATGTACACATGATCTATGTGTTTATGATTTAATAAAAAAAAAAAAGTCCATCAGTATTAAAGAAGACCATATTCTACTATGAAAATTCCACAAAAATTTGGGGAAATTTGCCTTCTCTCTCAGTGTATTAGTATGTTCATAATAACTTTCAGGTTTTACCTTTTGGTCTTCAAAGCCTAAAAGATTTACTCTCTGGCACTCTTCAGAAAAAGTGCACTGAGCTCTGCCCTAGAGAAATTTTCAAACATCCTGCTCTTTAACTATCCTGCCAGTGCACTTGCTTAAAGAATTTCCACATCCAGTTAATTAACCTCTCGTTTCACACCATCTTTGTCTATCATCCATCATTTTGACCTTACCTTGTCTCTCATTTACTCCTCTGTTTTAACTGCTTGGTAAAACCAATCAATATTAAACCCTACCACCCATTCCTTTCTTTGTGCTGACTGCTGAGCACTGGGAGAAAACAATAGTATAAACTCCACTTTATTTTATAATTACAAATCTCAAAGGGTCAGTTACAACTCTGAAAATTTGATAGCGTTTGCCTAACAAGTTCTCCAATGTACCAGTTTCATACTTTCTCAATAAAACTGTCACATCTCTTTCTTACAGAGATAATAGGTGGGAACATTGAAGCAGTCTTATTCTGTTGCCCAGGTTAGAGTGCCATAGTGTCATAGCTCACAGCAACCTCAAACTCCTGGGGTCTGGCAATCCTCCTGCCCCAGCCTCCTGAGTAGCTGGGAATACAGGTACCCACCACAAGGCCAGATAATTTTTTCTATTTTTGGTAGAGATGGGGTTTTGCTCTTGCTCAGGCTGGTCTCAAACTCCTGATAAGTGATCCTCCCAACTTGTCCTCCCAGACTGCTAGGATTACAGATGTGAGCCACAGCACCCAGCCTATATTTTTCTTGACATTTTCCAGTAAGTCTCATCTAAAAATTTTGAGTATGAAGGCATTAGCATTAAGTCATTCCTTGCTATTAAGTTATTGAAAAAAACCAATTAAGGCCCTTAAACTCCATGCCTATGTTGTGGATACAACAGTGAAGAAGATAGACTTTGTGGTTGCCCTCACTGAATGCACACCGTATGTGCAACAGTTATTTTTAATGTTTAGACAACAGATCAGTAGTTGCTAGGAATTTGGGATGGGACAAAGGTATGATTATAAAGCAATACGGAGTTTCTTTGTGTTGATGGGATAGTTCTATTTCTTGATTAATGTAGGTGCCATAGTATGTGATAAAATCACACAAAACTACACACACACACACACACACACACACACACACACAGATACACTCACTTCAGTGTGTATAAACACTGGTGAAAACTAAATACACCTCCCAATATCTACTTCCTTATTTTTATATTGTGTTATATTAAGATTGTAGTGGTAATTACTTTGCTATAGATATCTGTCAAAACTTAAGCTGTATACTTAGGCATTCTTTTTATTGTACATAAATTATACCTTAATCAAACAAAGTTGGCAATACACAAAAAATATGTACACAGAAAACACCATTTCAATTAAGGGCTGAAGACTGAATGAAAGTTATCTAAGTTTAGGAGAAGAGAGGAAAGGGAAGTTATACAGGAAAATGTTAACTCAGCAGGTCTAGGATGCTCAAATCCTGTGCATTCCCCAAAAGGCCTATTCATTAGGACTACCGCTTATCCTCCTAGAAACTAAACTCCTTAAGTGTTCTAATAAGAGTGCTTTTGCATACCTGAAGCCATGGCTACAATCTGACCACCAGCTGGTGAAAAAATTGGCTACAAATTTGACCAGATAACTAATGCGTATACTGTGATGATGGTAAACACCTGTTTTCTCTCCAGGGTCTGGAACCTGAATAACTGAGGTCAGCCATGCAGGAGTTTTACACCTGTGAGAATGGCCTCTAATTAACACTGTACATGCTAGAGCTCAGGCCAGAGACCCTAGCTGGCAGACACCATGCTGGGGGAACTAAGCGTGTCCTGTGCAGGGGACCAATGGAAGCTCCCTCTGCATTTCCTCTGGACTCTGTCCCATGGATTCTTTCCAGCAGCTGATTTCATACCATAATCTTTCACTGATCAGTTTGTGGTAATACAATTTTGTGAAAACTTATTTAAAAAATTTTAAAATTACTATGAAAATAAAAAAAATCAAGCAACAAGAAATTGGTATGCCTTGGCACTCCACATATTTCTACAAGTTTAGATCCTACACCACAGAATTATGTTATGGTTGTAGATTGAGTATTTTCCTCAATTTTCTGCTGGAACTCATTTTGTCAAATAAACCACTGATAGTTAACACTCTTCAAAGAGCTAATAGATGGATATACTCATTTTAAATTTTAAAATATTTGTAGGAATAAACAAAACTTCATTTCAGACTCAAGCTTTTTTTTTTTTTTTTTAAATCAGGCCCTGGCAAGGTTCAAACTCACTGCCTTAGTTTGCAGGGCCAGCTCTTTAACTACGGAGCTACGGCACCCAGCTCAGACTCAAGCATCTTAAGAGCTGAAAATTTCAACAGGGCCAAATGATTTCTATACAAGTTTAGCATCATCAATGCAAATATAATACAACAACTTCTTGACTAAACACGAACATAGGCCTTTAAACTAATGGCTACCACCATATGCAAAAGGTTCTCAATCAAATACAACTTCAATGAAAATTGAGACAGCAAGAGGAAGAAAAATAAAATGTTATATTGCAAAGGAAAAATCTGACATGAGGGCAAACACATTTTTATTCCTTTCTAGCTTTATGGTTAAAAATTACTTTGATAAAATTCTGCCCTACAGTGAATAGTGTAATAACAAGAGTGTAGTTTATTTTTAGAGTATGCTGATTAATACCTTTCAAGATATTCAAAAGTGGGTCAAAAAAATGAGTGAATCACTTGAGATTTCTCACATTCATACTCATATTTAGGACATCTTTTATTGAAACTACGCGTATCCTTAACAATACTATCCAACCAGTAATACAACATTCAGATATTAATACACCCACTGACATTTTGCTTTCCTCATGACAGCATGAAAATGGGCTTGTATGAAATTTCAATGTTAGGAATGATAAAATGAAGGCAGTTTATCATCAGCTGTTTCCCTCCATTCTTTTGTGGGGGATGGTGGTATTCCCCATAATTACTTTACTTCTACCCTGATAAAAGAACCAAATCATTAAAAATATTGATTCTTCTAAAACAATAAAATGAGTTAATACTCTGGGTATTCACCATGTGCCAGACATTATTAAGTACTTTGATCTGATATTTCATTGAATACTCACAACAATGCCTATCTTCTAGATGTAAAAAAATCTAAAATCAGTTAAGAAAATGAACAGACAAGCCACATACTGGAAAATAATATTAGCAGAACATAATACAATAAAGGTCTGGTAGCCAAGGCACATAAGTGTTACATTTCAAAATCACAGAGACAGAAAGTAGAATAGTGGTTGCTGGGGGAAGACAAATGAGTTATTGTCTAATGGGTATAGAGTTTGGTCTTATAAATTGGAAAGAGTTATGGAAAGGGAAGGTTGTGATGGCTGCACAAAATTATGAATATGTTTAATATCACTGAACTGTATACTTAAAAATGGTAAAGATGGCTCAGCGCCCATAGCACAATGGTTACAGCACCGGCCACATGCACAGTGGAGGGTTTGAACACAGCCTGGGGCCAGCTAAACAACAACAAATGTAATCAAAAATAGCCAGTCATTGTGGCAGGCACCTGTGGTCCCAGCTACTAGGAAGACTGAGGCAAGAGAATCGCTTAAGCTCAAAAGTTTGAGGTTACTGTGAGCTGTGACACCACAGCACTCTACTGAGGACAACAGAGTAAGACTCTGTCTTTAAAAAAAAAAAAAAGGTTAAGATAAATTATATGTGTATTCTACCATTAACAAAGAAAATTTAAGGAATTAAGGAAGTTAATTTAACATATAAAGTGGGTAAAAAGATTTAAGCAGGCTTTCAAAAAATAGGACACGTGCTAACATTTAATTTGTACGTGAAAGAGTGTTCAATCATTCCTTCACGCAAGGAAGTGACGATGAAACTACTGTATGATTCCACCACAAAGGCTAAAACAAAAAGCTGACAGCATCACATGCTACACAGGATGTGTTGCAACCCGAAGTCTCACACACTACTGGAGGAAATATAATATTACACAACCATTCTGAGAAAAGAGCTCTTATAATATGAAATACATACCTACCCTATGACCTAGCAATTCTACTCCAAAGAAATGATGTTCACAAAAATGCCTGTAATATAATGTTCAGTCATTTTATTAACAGTAGTAAAAAAAAGGAACAGTCTAACTGCCCATCAGTGAGAGACTGAATAAATAAACATTTATATAAAACAGAACACTACACTGACAAAAGAGAAGCTTATATAAAAGAACATACACAGTATAAGTCTATTTCTAAGGAATTCCAAAACAGGCAAAACTAAAGTCTGAGGGCTGGGAGAGGAGCAATGGTTGCTCCTGGTGGCTGGAGAAGAGATCTGACTAGGAATAGTCAGTAGGAAACTTTCTGGGGTGATGGTCATATTCTACATGCTGACAGGGATCTAATTTACTCTAGTTAATGTATTTGTGAAAACTCAATAAATGTATACTTAATGTTTATGCATTTCATTTTTACAAATTTTATATCAAAACTAAACACAGAATTCTAATTAATGATATCTGTGTTGAAGTATATTGATATCTAAAATTGACTCTGAAATATAAAATTAAGAAGGGGCTCAGAACACCCATAGCTCAGTGGTTACAGCACCAGCCACATACACCAGGGCTGGTGGGTTCAAGCCCAGCCTGGGCCTGCTAAACAACAACTACAATTTTAAAACATACATACATACATATATATATATATATATATATATATATACATACATACATACATACATACATACATATATATATATATATATATATATATATATATATATATTGCTGGGTTGCTGGGCATTGTAGCAGGCACCTGTAGTCCCAGCTACTCAGGAGGCTGAGGCAAGAGAATCGCTTAAGCCCAAGAGTTTGAGATTGCTGTGAGCTGTGATGCCATAGCACTCTACCGAGGGTGACATAATGAGACTCTGTCTCCAAAAAAAAAATTAAGAAGGAAAATGACCAGATAAAGGAATGGAGAGAGAAAAAGTCATGTGATAAAGGAAGCATAATAAATGTTAATGGTGGAGGGTATGCTGGTGTTCACTGTAAAATTCTTTCCACTGTGGCAGTACATCTGAGAATTTTAGCAATAAAACATAGAGAGAAAAAAAAAACAAAACAACTTTTAGGTACAGAGAAAATAATTTCCCCTCAGTTACAGACCACTGATCAAAGTGATCAAATGTGTCTGTGAAGCTTGCTCACACTAGTGACAGTCTCCCCATAGTGACTCTTTTTATACGATCAGTAGAACAGCGAGAATGACATTTGGTATATAGATTTCAACTCTAGTCATTGCTTTGTACATGGAACTTTCTCTGGCTCCCCAAAGCCTTCGCCATAGAGGTCAGAAGACTGAAAAGGGCATCTCAAGCCATCCCTTCCTGTCTCTGTCCACTTCTTCAGCCACAGTGGCCTTCTTTGAGCTCCTTGAATCACCAAGCTCAATTCTGTCAGGGCCTTTGCATACAATGCTGGGAGGAGAAGAAAAGCCATTAAACCTAGTAACAACTCAGTCTCAGGATTTCGACCATATCACTCAAGGACCTGTCAGCTAAATTAGAATTAAGTTCTAAATGCATAATAACAAATGATCATTCCAACATCACAGACCTCAAAAGAAGGAAAGGAGAGGAGAAGGGAGGAATAAAAATAAGTATGAGCTAAGATCCTGGTAGAAGCCCTGAGCCCTGAGGGGAACTGGGTAGAGCTATGCTGTCAGCTGCCTGAGGACTGGGCAGTGCTCTCTACTTCCCCCAAGGTAACAGAGCTGACCCTGAGATTCTGGTAGTAAGAAGGGACTGTCAAAACCTATTCAAAGAGTCACCATTTAGTAGCACCTCCTGTTTCCCAGTAAGCAAATACAAAACTCTATAGGGAAGAGATCACCAAAGCAGGCTCTCAAGATTCCCACATACGAAGTTTAACGTAAGAGTTCAGAACACACAACAATATAAGCCACCAACAGATCTGAAGCCCAAAGACTTCAGAAACTATAAATCAACATGAACTATATATACAAAATAGTAAAAGAAATAAAAGGCAGAGAAATTAGCAAGTAAGAAGGGCCACAAAAATGGCCTGGCAAGGTTTTTGTTCCTTAACGGAAATAAAACATTAAAAAAAAAAAAAAAAAAGTAAAAACTCAACAAATGCATAAAACATCAACTGGTCACAGTTGAGAAAAGCTGGTGATCACACAGATTTATATGAATTACACAAACGAGAGATAAGAAATTTAAAACATGAAGAAGAAGTTAACAGATAAGCAAGGAAAGACTGAGAAGTTCTAACACGGACCTAAACTAAAAATCTCAGAAGGAATAATAAAGAGCTGAAGAAAGGCCATGTCTCAATGAATACCAACCAAGGCACTTCCAGGATTAATAAAAAAGACCTGAACCCACAGGGGTACAGGTCAGATCAAGCAAGGGGAAAAAATGGAAATCCATTTAGTTAGATTAATGAAACTGTGAAACACCGTGTAGATCTGAAGGTCATGCTCACTGAAAGCTACTAAAAATGCTGAATAAAACATTGTTTAAAACTCTTCTTGAATAATACTTCTATGATCTGGGAAACAAAACAAGGCAAAGCCAAAAACACGTTCAGACCAATGACAGAAAGAAAGAGGCATATGGAGAACTAGGGTCAGCTTGTACCTTGAAAGTACAAGTGAAAAATAAACACAAATGTTTTAAAACATGACAACGGACAAATTAAAGCAAGCAAGGAATTGATAAAAATTCAGAATGATGGTCCTCTGAGTAGAGTGAAAGGGGAGTGGGTGGGAAGCACAGGGACATGGCCCAGGGAATTATCAGGATGTTCCTTTTATCAGAGCAATAAAGTCATGGATATTCATTCTATTAATATTAATGTCACACCTTATAAAAATATGTATTAAGATACTACAAAACCCAAAAAATTGCAAAGAATTAATATCAACCAATTTCCGAGGCCCTTATAAAGTATGAATTTATCTCAGAATTCAGTAAAAATTTCCACACACAAGTTCTTACATAATATCTCAGCTGCATTCTCAGTTAAATATACTTTGGCTATAAAACGCTGAAGAGACCAATTATTTCTTTATATTCTCTCCCTTTATTTGCATGTGTGTTTAAATGGGAGAAAATTCTGTATTCTTAACTAATTTTTTGACTTTGGAATTAAACTCTTTTCTAAAGTTGGATATTGCCTGTGTAGACTCATCAAATTACCCGAAATAGTTGTGGAATTTCCAAGCATATACCAGGACGGATTCTGCATTGCGACTTTACCAAGAAAAGTCAAATATATAATTACTTGCCAAATAAGCAATGAAAAAAATCACGCTGTATACAAAACTTTATTGCCAGATCATGGTAAAACAAAACTACCTAGATAATATGTTTTTCATGCAGATAGAACTATACATGTTTTATACACAGCCTGTTTTAAACAACAGCATTTAATGTAATACCTCCCATATTCATGAACAGGTAAGCCTCCCTATTTATGACAAATGCATTAATTTAAAACTCAGCAGAATTTATATCATGAATCTCTTGACAGACATCTATAATGTCTCTCATTTCTTTCTTATTACCAGTTCCTTCATTCTGACAAAATGCAGTATTTTCCTTCTTCCTCCCCTCTTTGCGTCTTTAGCACCACCCTTCCCTCCCTCCATTTAGTGTCACTGGAGCCTGTGACATCAGCATGAACACACTGCCAATCACAAAAGGGATGTGACCATGACCTCACTTTCTTTAAAATGTATGTACTTGATAAACTATAATAAAGGTATACATAAATGAAAGTGATAAGAATAAAGATAACCTTAAGATACCTAGAGATGTTTAAGGACAGTTTCTAGACTTCTAAAAAATATACAAGGTCTGACAATTAAGCTTGCAAACTTATCACTATGTGCTTACACTGTAACTTATCACTATGTACTTACACTGGTAGCACGGTACGAAAAGCTCAGTAAGGTTTCGTAACCCTGCTGTGTCAGGGTCTCACAGTTGTCTTCGTGTTGATGTGTGACACAGTCTTGCTGAGTGGCATTCACTGTTGTTGAGTGTTTTTGTGTGCCATGGCAAGAATGTTGGAGCTTGAATTAGAGCAATGAATAAACATTACATTTCTTGCTCAACTTGGCTAGAGTGGAAGTGAAAACAGGGACACATTAGTCCAAGTTTACGGGGATAATGCTGTGAAAAAACAGCAGTGTACAAAGGATTAAAACTTTTTCTGAGGGGAGAGAAAGCCTCACTGGTGAAAAGGAGGTCAGGGTGGCCATTAACAAGCAGAATTGATGAAAACATGGCAAAACTTTGTTGGATTGTACATCAAAATTGCAGGCTGGGTGTAAGAATCATAGCAGACCAAGTAAATTGATAGAGAAACAGGAAAATCTTTTTTGTTCTGAGATAGAGTATCACTTTATCACTCCTGCTAGGTGCCATGGCATCATAGCTCACAGAAACCTCAAACTCTTGGGCTCAAGTGATCCTTCTGCCTCAGCCTCCCAACTAGCTGGGACTATAGGAACCTGCCATGCCACCAGGCTAGTTTTTCAATTTTTAGTAGAGACAGGCTCTTGCTCTTGCTCAGGTTGGTCTTGAACTCCTGAACTCAAGCAATGACCAGCCTCAGCCTCCCAGAGTACTAGGATTACAGGCATGGGCCACTGCACCTGGTGAAACAGGAAATTCTTAACTAAAAATCTTGGCATGAAAAAGATGTGGGTCTTTCATCATGACAATGTACGAGCCAGTAAACCAAATCACTGTATCAGAACACCCACGGGCCATGACTTTGTTCTTTATCCAAAGATGAAGGAAATACTGGAAGGAAGACACTTTAATGATATTCAGGACATCAATGGTAATACAACAGCTCTGATCGCCATTCCAGAGTTCCAAAATTGTTTTGACAGGTAGACTAGGCACTGGCTTCAGTGCATAGCTTCCCCAGGGGAGTTCTTTGAAGATGACCATAATATTCAGCAATGAGATATGTAGCACTTTCTCTAGGAGGAATTCATGAACTTAATTGTCAGACCGTGTAGCATATAATTAAACAATTCTTTAAAAATTTAAAAGGGGACAGGGTACAGAAGAGAAACTGTAGATATGAATGACAGCAGATGGCGGGGAGAAGCTGAAGAGTCATATAGTGAGTACAGAGGAAGGAAAACGGCAGGATGTGAACCATCTCCTAATATGTAGCTTATACTTGTATTTTGATAAGCAAATGGCAAGTGCTGAGTCCTTGTAAGTCTGGGGCGCTGTCCACAGACTGTAATTTTTTTAAATCATGGGCAATGATACGGTAGACAATTTTATGTCATTTAATCAACTTAATAGTACTCAGGAAGGTATCTTAAATCACAGAGCTATTAAATAATACAGTTGTACTCACTACCTATTCTTTTAGGAAAAATTTCATCATTACACTTCATTTTCTCTTGAGATTTATAAAGCCTATTCAACTGAATTAGACTGTAATAAGGTACATTCTATAGCTAAAAAAATTTTGGGATACACTGGTATGTACAGTATAATCTTTTAATCATATAGGTAGAAGCAAGGTCTTCCAACAAGGAAAAACTAGGACAACCTATTAACAGTGTGAACAAGGAACAAAGGAAGCAACTTTTAGGTCAACCTAGAAACTATAAAAAGGAATAGCTATGAGCTATTTAGGCCTATATTATAAAGACCAGAAACTGATGCCACTAAAGTGGTCATATACGTATTTCCTCAGTAAGTGGATTTTTTCCAAAGAAATAATGCCAATACTTACATAGATCATCTACAAAAGAGGAAAGTGCTATACAAACGTATCAGTTCTATGAACTCTCTCGTTACTTCCTTTACCCAAATATGAAATTCAAAATATTGACAGAGGGTAAAATGTAGTAATACATGAGAACTCGTGTGTATGATGGAAATCATTTCTGCACAACACATGTTTGAGTGAGTCTCCAGCAATCTCACTGGAATCAAACCATGCTTTTTCTCTTCCCATTTTGACTAACTTAATTCCTATTTCTACTCGATTCTATCATGACAAACTCTCAAACCTTTCCACAAATTCTTTCCTAACATCTTATATTTCCTATAGGGCTCTACCTCATAGCAAGAAAAAGCCAGACTTTTCCCTCAACAGCTAGAAACTTCCTTAGCTTCATGCTCTCTCAGTTTGAATCTTATAAGCAAGAACATCTACTGTTGTCTCACACAGAGAAATCAGTTTACCACTGCTCTTTCATGGCACTAAATGCCTACACTTAAGTCTTTTTCTCTTTTTTTTTTTTTTGAGACAAAGAGTCTCAAGTTATCACCCTGGGTAGAGTGCCATGGGGTGATAGCGCAAAGCAACCTCCAACTTGGACTCAAGTGATCGTCTTGCCTCAGTTTTTCTATTTTTAGGTCTTGCTTTTGCACAGGCTGATCTCAAACTCAAGAGGTCAAGCAATCCCGCCTTTGCCTCCCAGAGAATGGGATTATAGGCGTGAGCCAACACGCCCAGCATCTTCCTTATTTTCATGTTCCATTTTAGTTCAATCTCTGTCCTGTCAAATCCATCCAGGCTTATACTTTCAGGGGTGTCCAACCTGAGACCATGGACTCATGTTGGTTCTGAGGACTTTTTTGCTTGTCTGTGGTGTTGGACACCATGTAAAGTGTGCACAGACTTTTCTGTTGCTCATTAGCTTTCTTAGGGTCTGTGTGTGGCCCACGGCAACTCTTCTTCCAATGTGTGGCAGAGGGGGAAAAAAAGATTAGATACCCCTGTTATATATTTCTAATTTCTTTTTCTTTTGTTTTGAGACAGTTTCACTCTGTCGCCCTGTGACACCTCAGTGCTGTGTTGTCACAGCTCACAGCAACCTCAAACTCTTGGGCTGAAGCAATTTTCTTGCCTTAGCCTCCCAACTAGCTGGGCCTACAGGTGCCTACCGCAACACCTGGCTATTTTTTTGCTGCAGTTATCATTGTTGTTTAGCTGGCCTGGACAGGGTTCGAACCCACCTGCATGTGGCTGGTGCCGTAACCACTGTGCTACGAGTGCCAAGCACATCTTTCTAATTTCTTGCCAGAATGGTTGAAGAGTTTCTGAATATGCCTTCTAAAAATTCGATCTCTGCCCCATACTGTCATACAGAGTGGTCTCATTAGAAAGAAAAAAAAAATCTGGGAGGGGAAAAGGATGGGCGGAGGGAGGGTGATTGGTGGGATCACACCTACGGTGCATCTTACAAGGGTACATGAAACTTACTAAATGTAAAATATAAATGTCTTAATAACTAAGAAAATGCCAGGAAGGCTATGTTAACCAATGTGATGGTCAAATTGGTCTATAAAACCAGTGTATGGTGCCCCATGATTACATTAATGTGCACAGTTATGATTTAATAAAAATAAATAAATACATAAATATCTGACATTCACTAATTAAGTTCTATAAATGGTTCCTAATAATTTATAGGAGAAAACTCAGACTCCTCTACTTACATGATGTAGTCCCTCTCTCTCTCTCTCACCAGCTTCTTACCAAATCATTTTAGTTCAAATTGAAGTAAACCATGTTTTTCTCTCCCCTCCATGTTCTTATCCAGAAAACACAATACTTTCTTATCCACAAAGTTGGAGACTCCTGAAATGACACTTTCCAGGGAAGTCATCTGGATTTCAAACCTATCCTGGGTTAACAGACTCTTCTATGCAGAGGACATCATTTGCGATTACTAATGGCATAGGGGCTCAGCACCTGTAGCTCAAGCAGCTAAGGTACCAGCCACATACACCAAAGCTGATGGGTTCGAATCCAGCCCGGGCCCATCAAACAACAATGACAAATACAACAAAAAAATAGCCAGGTGTTGTGGCAGCGCCTCTAGTCCCAGCTACTTGGGAGGCTGAAGCAAGAGAATCGCTTAAGCCCAAAAGTTGGAGGTTGCTGTAAGCTGTGATGCCATGGCATTCTACCCAGGGTGACAGCTGGAGGCTCTGTCTCAAAAAAAAAAAAAAAGGCATAGGATCAAACATAACATAATCGTTTATTAGAATCTTCCACTGGACAGAAGAAATCAAAGGTGTGAATTATGCCATTAATTTCTGCATTACTGGTCCAAAGTAGATATTTAATTAATATTTTTATTAAAAGAAAAAAAATCACCAAGTACATTTAATGGTAAAATTATATGTACAAAAATCTTTTTGGCATTCATTAGCCATATTTTTGGTACTCACTAATACTAACAAGAACGATTTACTTGGTTGTAAAAATGTGTTACTTCTTTATGCCACGAATATTTACTGCCTAATGTTTTCTAAAAAGCAAAGCTATTTGGTGTAAAAATTTTACTTTTGCTTTGTTATATAAATTGTCATCGAGATTATATGGGTACATGGCTCACTATAAAAGTTTGGAGACAGACTCCATCTCAATCAACAGTGTCCTTTCTGATTCACTCATGCCAAGTTTTGATTTGCTGGGCTTATCTGCTCTCCTGCCTAGGAGGGATTCATCTGTTCCCATTTGTGCAGATTTTATGTTTCTTGATTTTTTGTGACTCTTAAGACTTTCGTAATGACCCAGGTATAGTTAGCTCTGATAATAATTTCTACAAATGACAAATTTGTGTTGATATTCAGGCATAATAAATTATACCGGAATTATTTATTTATTTTTTTTGGGGGGGGTGGGGGGGTAGGGACAGAATCTCACTTTATTGCTCATGATAGAGTACCGTGGTGTCACACAGCTCACAGCAACCTCCAACTCCTGGGCTTAGGCAATTCTCTTGCCTCAGCCTCCCCAGTAGCTGGGACTACAGGCGTATACCTGAATTAAAGGTAGAGAAATGCTTGTAGACTTCACACACAACTAATTTTTTTTTACTGCACAGGCCACCAAAAAAAAAAAAAAAGAAGAAAGAAACCTGAAAAGTATCTTTTAAGATTTGTTCAAGCATACAGAAGTTTACAAAGGGTCAAAAATTCATAATTTCTCACTGGTTAAATTATTCTTATTGGCATACAACCACCAATTTATATTCTCTGAAATGTTAGGTTTTATCTAATTCTAAAATGAAAACATGTAATAAATTCAAAGAAACAAACCAAAAAAGAGTCCATTAAAGCATTCTCCTATACCTGTTGATAGAAGAAATTCAAAGTTGGCTTGTCTTCTGTAAACTGGTTTAGAAATCCTTTTGGCAAATATCGAATTCTCAATTCATATCTAAAAAATAATTCATAAAATAGAACAATTATAAGTCATTTTCTCAATCCATAGCCTACAATTATATTACTGTGAATGCAGCATTGCTAATTCATCTTAAAGATGATTTTAACAATAAAATATAATCAATTGAGCTTTTGATATAAATTTTTTATTTTTCAGCACAAAATTCACATATTTGAAGTGTGATATATCTCAGTGATTCTGCAAGAAGACATCATGATCAGAAGCCCAGAAGTTCCTCCAACTCCATGGGTCCTGTCAAACCCATCCACTGAATTTGCTTACTCCTATATCCTGATAATTTACATCTTTCCTAACTTCTCTACCACTGCTCAGGAAGACTCCCCCTGACTTCTAAATTTCATCAGCTTCCCTATGTCAGTGGAATCACACGGTATGGACTCTCATTTGCCTATTAGGAAGACAAGCTTCAGAATGGTCAAAATACATCCACATCACCATAATGTGCTTTCTGTGTATGGGTATGTCTACCCACAGCAATGCCATTACTTATATGTGTTTTCTGGTGAAAATACACATTTCTGCTGTGTATATACCTAGGAGTGCAATCAATAGATCTTAAGAAATATATATATTAGCTTTAGCAGATATTATCAAACAGCATGTCAAAGAGGGTATAACAAAAGTTCACACTCGCACCTACAGCATGGGAGTATTCTGGTTCTGTTACATCTCTGCCCTCACTTGGTATTTTCTAGCTTTCTCATTTTACTCACTCTGGACATAATGTAATAACAGATGGTGCCTTGAACTGGAATTTCCTTGATGGCTAACTAAAGAGAGCACTTCTTCATGTTTACTGGCCATTTTGCTATCTTCTTTTGTAATGTGTCCAAGTTTTTACTCTTTTCTTCCTATTAAATCGGTGCCTTTCTTTCTCCCATCCCTTACTGATCTGTAGGTGTTCTTTCTATTTTATAGATGACATCCTTTTGTTAGACGCAGTCAATATGCTTCCTATTCTGAGGTTTATTTTAAACAGTATCTTTTTATTACCATTGGAAAAAAAATTTATTTTATTTTTACATATACATGTGTTTATTAGGTTTCCTTTTTTTTTTTGCCTTCACAAAATTAAAAAGGCTTACATTTTAATAATAATAACAATGTTTAAAAAAAGGACTAGAAACAAAAACCTCATACAGAACAAACAAACATAAATACATTCAGAAAAGGAATCAGACAATCGCTAAAAAATTTTAATGGTACCCTTTGAGAAAGAAAAGTTGAATGTACATAAACAAGTTCTATAGAGATTTTTAAATGTCTACTTCATTAAACTATACAACTGCCAAGCAACTAGGTTCCACTTCACTTTCACTCTCAGAATTCAGTTAACTTACTACAGATATTCTATAGTAGGCATTATTTATAGAAGCATAATAGATTTCATTTATTTTGAATTTGGAACTTACCAGGAACTTACAACTTAGGTGCACTATTTTTCTTAATCACTGTAATAATCAGAGAAGTATAAATATTTGCATTTTGCAGACCAGAAAAATGATGCCCACCACCAATAAGTAATCACTTCCAAGGTTACAGGTTCAGGATTCAAATAGGTCACAGGAGGTTTTTACTTTAAAATGGAACTGTTACTTCCATTTTAAATACTGCACATACTCAAATATAAGCTGACCCGAGTATAAGCCGACCCCCTTAATTTTACCCTAAAACTGGGAAAACTTAGTGATTCGAGTATAAGCCGAGGAGAAAAATGCAGCAGCCACTGGTAAATTTCAAAAATAAAAATATATACCCAAAACAATTACAGTAATTGAGGAATCAGTAGGTTAAATGCTTTTCAGTATTTATTGCTAAAGAAAAACTATAAACTAGCAACAACAACTTTAAAACTTTAAATAAAGTGCAGAAAACTGTAGCTTAACAGGTAATCAAGCTAAATCACAAAGGTTAAAATCCTTCAAAACTGGATTCCTCCTCATCATCATCTGTATGTCCAAACAGAGCTTCAGCTGTATACAATGTGAGGGTAGCAGCATAGACATTGTCATCATCACTGAGTTCGGAGATATCATCATCACTACTGTCAGTCTCACACAAAGTGTGGTCTTCACTGCCATCCATCGCATTACTAATGCCGCATTTCTTGAAGGCACGTTGCACCATTTCCTCTGGAATCTCTTCCCATGCATCACGAACCCACTTTGCTATCAGTTCTATGTCAGGCTTCTTTAGATTTCTGACTTT
>CAUYPK010048916.1:0-36699 GCA_963574355.1 Loris lydekkerianus | reverse complement strand
TCATCATCTGTATGTCCAAACAGAGCTTCAGCTGTATCTGATGTGAGGGTATCAGCATTTAACCTACTGATTCCTCAATTATTGCAATTGTTTTGGGTATATATTTTTATTTTTGAAATTTACCAGTGGCTGCTGCATTTTCCACCTCAGCTTATACTCGAGTCACTAAGTTTTCCCAGTTTTTAGGGTGAAATTAAGGGGGTCGGCTTATACTCGGGTATGTGCGGTATTTAACTTTAGCTAGATTGATTACTATGTATTTTGGAGATGGCCTATTTGCTATAAATCTTCCAGGTAGTTGATAACCATCTTGTATCTGAATGTCTGAATCTCAGGTGAAACCTGGGAAGTTTTCTTAATATGATAGAACCTCTGTAAGTTCTGTAACAATCTAGTCAACACATAGAGGTGGTCAACATAAGAAACTAGGCCTGCTGTACTGATATGTACATGTGCATGTCTGGTCTATGACAATTAGGTCAACTTAAGGAGGAGGTCAACTATGGAGGTTATACTGTAATTTTTTCAAATTGTTTGTTTGTTTTTGTTTTTGTTTTTTTGAGACAGAGCCTCAAGCTGTTGCCCTGAGTAGAGTACTGTGGAATCACAGTTCACAGCAACCTCCAACTCCTGGACTCAAACGAGTCTCCTGTCTATTCCTCCCAAGTAGCTGGGACTACAGGCACCCTCCACAATGCCTGGCTATTTTTTAGTTGCAACTGACATTGTTGTTTGGCAGGCTCAGGCTGGATTCGAACCCACAAGCTCAGGTGTATGTGGCTGGTACCTTAGCCGCTTGAGCCAGAGGCACCGAGCCTCAAATAGTTTTTTATGCTTTTAGTTCTTAATTCTTCTCCCTCAGAAATATCTGTAATTTGAGTGTTTGGTTGACATGATTCAGTATGTCTCTTTGTGATTGCTCAGACTTTTTAACACTCTTTTCTGTCTCTGCGTGACTGGCTTATTTCTAGAATCTTGTCTTGTAAGCTTTGAGATCCTTTCTTCTTTTTGGTTTAATCTGTTGCTGATACTTTTTGCTGTGTTTTGAGGTTCTGCAAATGACTGTTTCCTTTAAGTTGTGTTACATTCTGTGTTATTTTATCTGCCTCTTCAGTGACTTTTTTGTTACTCTTCTAAAGTGTTCTTTGGGTTATTTTTGTTGGTTTTCAACTTTTTCTTCAATTTATCTTTAAATTCCATCCATACTATTAAATCCATTCCTATCATTTTGGCAGTGTCCATGTGGATGGAATTGACTTCTGTAGCTTCATTGTGATTCTTTGGGGATGCTGAATTATTTTTTCATTTTTCCTCAGTTCTTTTACTGGTTTCTTCTTACCTGGATCTTACCCTCTAAGGCGGTGGTTCTCAACCTTCCTAATGCCACAGTGTATTTTCGTTGTTACAAGGTGTCTCAGCGCACAGGTTGAGAACTGCTGCTCTGTGGTCTGGTTAATAGGATGGCAGAGCATTTGTTCTCCCTTGCTGGGCACCCTGGAACCCTTCCGTTTAATCAGGGGAAAGGGAGCATTTTAGATGGAGCATTTGTGACCTACTCTGGAGTGCTGATCAGGAAAGTGGTGGCTATGGTGAGAGTCTATAGAATAGCTGTTGTGTTTTAATCCAATGCTTGTGATTGGCTCAGTTTCACCCAGTGCTGGACAATCTTTTTGTGGGGTACAGTCTTGCTCACCAGCTCATTGGAAGTTTGGGTCTTGATGTCCTTTCCACCATAGCTAGTGTGGGGGATTGCTCTGGCTAGGTTCACTCAGAGGAGTTGACAGTGGCAGCTGGCTGAGTTTATTTAGCGCGTGGTTGTGGATTGCCCCGGCCTGCGGGGCTAGTTCAGCAGGGACCTAGGGTATGGAGGGATAGAGTGGAAGAAACAAGAGACATGAAGAACAGGGAGCAAGACAGGATTCTGATCAAACTCCCCAAACTTTATTTTTCAACAGCCATATAAATACAGGCAGAAGGGGAATATGCCCGGGGGTGAGTTTAGGGTGGGGGGTTTCTGGTAACAGGTGTGGTGTTTACAGTTTCTGGAACCAAGAGTCACAGCACCCTACCCGCCCATAAATTCCTCCTGGCTATAAATTTCTATTATAAGCTTTCTATTTCTTAAGTTATCGGCTCCCGGCAGTGGATGAATAGGCTTGCGTTTATTCATGACGCAGATCCAGGTATAATGTCTACATAAGGATGGGGATTGTGCATGAAACTTGGATTTTGGTGGTATTGGTAGAGACTAAAGAGTATTGGGGTGGTATTGTAGGCCTGATGGGGAACCTTGGACTACACAAGCTGAGCTTTGGGGGCAGCAAAAGTTCAGAGATGGCTCTGGAAATTATGGAAGCAGAGCTGCACATATAAAGGGCTGCCTTGCCAGGGTGAAGACTGTTAAGGCCCAAATGCATAGGCAGTAAGTAGTTTTTCTCAGCAGCAAGGAATCATGTAGCTAGGCCAGAGCTTTGTGTCAGCTGAGGTTCTCTCCCCATACCTAGGACTTGCTGAGGCTGTAGCCCAGGGCTTCCCAGGTGATGCCTGTTGCCATCTGTCACCACTCCTCTCTAGTACCATATGGAGGAAGATACATGCTCAGCCCTGAATTCAGGGCAGAGCACACAAAATCTTCTGTTCTGTCTACTACCTTTTTGATCTGGCAGGGCTCCTGCTAGAAGGCTGGTTCATCCGTGGACCTATCTTAATGCACCAGAATGATCAGGGTAGCATCACTTGTAGGAACCTGGGATTGGCAGCCACCAGCTCTGTGCTGTGCCTGATCTCCCCTGCAGTGTCTCTGCACAGACTCTGAGCAGCTCCCTGGTCATCCCAGAGTTCTGTGGTATCGCTTCTCAGCCTTTTGGCTAAGATCAAGTGTCCAGAGTTCTGTGGTAAAAGAGGAAGACGCCTTGAAGCTTGAGATACTTGCAGCATTTTTTTTTTTTTTTTTTTTTTGCCTAGCAAGCAGTGCTCACTTGAGTTGCTTGTTAAACCATCTTCCCCTCTTCTAAGAAGTGTGAATTATACTTAAGCTGAGAACCCCAGCTTAATCTCTGAGTTGATGGGTGGCGCTTGTAAGAGTTACCCACTACCTATTTCATGGAGTCAGCATGTGCTGCTCCCTCCTTCTCTGTCTGCTTTCCCCTTCCCCCATGCCCCACCATGTCATTAATTGTCATTAATTGTCCTCATATCAAAGTTGAATACACAGGATTCATACTTCTCCATTCCTGTGATGCTTCACTAAGGATGTGTTCCATCTCCATCCATGTTGGTACAAATGCTGCAAAATCTCCATTTTTTTAATGGCTGAATAATATTCCATGGTATACATATACCACAGCTTGCCAATCCATTCCTGGGTTGAAGGGCATTTAGGCCGTTTCCACATTTTAGCGATTGTAAATTGGGCTGCAGCAAACAGCCTAGTACAAGTATGTTTATAATAAAAAGTTTTTTTTTTCCTTCTGGATAGATGCCCAGTAAAGGGATTGCAGGATCAAACGGGAGATCTAGGTTGAGTTCTTTGAGGTTTCTCCATACTTCCTTCCAAAAAGGTTGTATTAATTTTCAGTCCCACCAGCAGTGTAAAAGTGTTCCTTTCTCTCCACATCCGCTCCAGCATCTGCACTTTTGAGATTTTGTGATATAGGCCATTCTCTCTGGTGTTAGATAAAATCTCAGGGTGGTTTTAATTTGCATTTCTCTAATAACTAGGGATGATGAGCATTTTTTCATGTGTTTGCTGGCCATTCATCTGTCTTTAGAGCAGGTTCTGTTCATCTCTCTTCCCCATTGATGTATGGGATTGTTGGTCTTTCTTGTGGAATAATTGAAGTTCTGTATAGAGCCTAGTTACTAAACTTCTGTCTGATTCAAAATATGCAAATATCCTTTCCCACTGTGTAGATTGTCTATTTGCTTTGGTTGTTGTCTCCTGAGCTGTACAGAAGCTTTTCAGTTTAATTAAATCCCATTTGTTTATTGTTGCTGTTGTTGCTATTGCCATGGCAGTCTTCTTCATGAAGTCTTTCCCCCGGCTGATATGTTACAGTGTTTTTCCTATTCTTTTTTTGAGGATTTGTATTGTTTCATGCCTTAAATTTAAGTCCTTTATCCATCTTGAATCAATTTTTGTGAGTAAAGTGTGGGTCCAGTTTCAGTCTTTTTTACATGTGGATATCCAGTTCTCCCAGCACCATTTATTGAATAGGGAGTCCTTATCCCAGTGGACGTTCTTGTTAGGTTTATTGAAGATTAGGTGGCTGTAAGTTGCTGGTTTCATTTCCTGGTTTTCTGTTCGATTCCAACTGTCTATGTCTCTATTTTTGTGCCAGTACCATGCTGTCTTGACCACTGTGGCTTTGTAGTACAGACTAAAATCTGGTATGGTGATACCCCCAGCTTTGTTTTTATTACTAAGAACTACTATACCTATATGGGTTTTTTTCTGGTTCCATACAAAACACAGAACCATTTTTTCCAAGTCTTGAAAATAGGATGTTGGTATTTTAATAGGGATGGCGTTTAATTGGTAAATTCCTCTGGGACGTATAGACATTTTATCAAAGTTTATTCTTCCCAACTAGTAGTATGGTATGTTCTTCCTTTTTTTAAAGTCCTCTGCTATTTCCTTTATTAAGGTTTCATAATTTTCTTTATAGAGATCCTTTACCACTTTTGTTAGGTATAGTCCTAAGTATTTTGTTTTCTTTGGGGTTATGGTGAAGGGAGTTATGTCTTTAACCTCTCATCTTGGCTGTTGTAGGCATATACACACTTTTTGTGTTCTTTAGCTCCACAATTTTTGCTTTTTTTTATGATTTCTGTTTATGTTCTCATTATCATGATTGCATTTTCTTGTCTTTTACTTTTAGTCATGAGCAACATCCAGATGGTTATTTTAATTTTTTTCAGGTAATTTATGTATTTTTATTTTCTGTGTCTAACTTCTGGTTATTAATTTTGTTACTTTTATTGGGCTAGAATCCCCTGATACTTCATATATGTTGTAATCTTTCATTAATATTAATATTTTTGGGATTCAATAAAAAGCATCCATCACAACCTTTATAAAATGGCTTTGTACTTCAAGGTTCTAATATCATTTGCTTATACTAGAGCCTCCCAAATCTATTTTCAGTATGTTTTGTATGTAGAATTTCTTGTTTATCTTGCAGTTAAAAAGATTTCCCATGTTTTTTCTTAAGATCCTATAATCATTTGGTGTACCTGTTGTTGCCTATCATACTGAAGTAAGTGGCTCTGCTGCTGTTAACAGTCATTTACAACATTGTCTGTTACATTTACAACATGTAACAGTCATTTTTGTTTTTTGTTTGTTTGTTAGTTTGAGACGGAGTCTAAAGATTATCACCCTGAGTGGATTGCTGTGGTGTCACAGCTCAAAGCAACCTCCAACTCTTGGGCTTAAGTGATTCTCTTGCCTCAGCCTCCCAAGTAGCTGGGACTATAGGTGCCCACACCCATAACACCCAGCTATTTTGGGGTGTGGGGGTTGTAGTTGTCATTATTGGTTGGCAGGCCCAGGCTGGACTTGAACCCTCCAGCTCCGGTGTATGTGGCTGGCGCCCTAGCTGCTTGAGCTACAGGTGCCAAACCTGTAATAGTCATTTTGGTTTCACAAATCTTGTTTACCTTCTATAGTATATCACCCTTTCTTTCCACACTCTGTTTTATGGAAGACAGATACCAGTCCTTTGAAAAGACCCATAAATCTACAAGTATAAACACATATGACACTATTTTTCTTCTCCATTTTGGGTGAAGCCTAGAGTTAATGGCTAAAATCCTACATGGGCTGTGGTGAGTAAATGTAATGGACTTTGATTTCTGCTCTGTGTGGCTTTTGGTGTTGTGCTTTGGTAGTATGCTGCAATCATTTAACTGGTTTCCAAATTCTCACAAAAGCAATTTGGTCAACATACTTTTATTAATTTTATGTAGCTATGCATGTATTAGGGTCTGTAATATTTTCTGTGCTATCTTGCTAATGTGCTTGGTATAATTTTACATTAGATTTGTATTATGATCATGTGACTCAGAATAAACAAACAAGTGGGATAATTTGTTACTTTTCTTTCTTTCAGCTACATCTTGTAATTATACTCAAGACAATTTTCCAGGGAAAGGCATACAAGATTCATTCCAAAAAGCAATACTGAGAAATAATGATAGCTTTGGTCTTCAGAACTTAAACATAAGACAAGACTGGGGATGTGTGAGTGAGTGTAAGGGGCAAAAAGGATATTATAATAAACTTGAACAATTTTCAGTAACTACACATTGCCAAATCTTCCAATGTGACATACATTTGAAAGCCTTTAGAAAATTATCAAAACTAAACAGACATAAGATAAGCCCTACTGCAGAGAAAACCTTCAACTGTAACGAACGTGAAGAAACCATGTACAAATATTCACACTTCGTTGAACATAAAACATTTTATAGTAGAGAGAAATACTACAAGTGTAAAGAATGTGACAAAGTCTTTAAATCTTATTCAGGCCTTTCTTGTCATAAGATAATTCATACTGGACTGAAACCTTATAAATGTGAAGAATGTGGCAAAGTCTTTAGCCGTCTCTCAAGCCTTTTTACCCATAAGAAAATTCATACTGGAGAGAAACCCTTCAAATGTGAAAAATGTGGCAAAGCTTTTATCTATCGTGGGAGCCTTGCTAAACATAACAGAACCCACACTGGAGAGAAAACCTACACATGTGAGCAATGTGGCAAGGCCTTTGACCAGCGCTCATTCTTTTTTGACCATAAGAGGATTCATAATGTAGAGAAATATTACAAATGTAAAGAATGTGGCAAAGTCTTTAAATCTTCTCGACGCCTTTCTTGTCATAAGGTAATTCATACTGGACTGAAACCTTATAAATGTGAATACTGTGGCAAAGCTTTTAATAATTATTCAAACCTTAAAGAACATAAGAGAATCCATACTGGAGTGAAACCCTACAAATGTGAAGAATGTGGCAAAGCTTTCCGCTGTCGCTCAGACCTTGTTTCCCATAAGAGAATTCATACTGGAGAGAAACCCTTCAAATGCAAAGAATGTGGCAAACTCTTTAGACAGCATGGAAACTTGGCTAAACATAAGAGAACTCACACTGGAGAGAAGCCCTACACATGTGAAGTATGTGGCAAAGCCTTTAATCAGAACTCATTCCTTACTGACCATACAAGGATTCATACTGGAGAGAAACCCTACACATGTGAAGAATGTGGCAAAGCTTTTAGTCAATGCTCAAGCCTTACTGCACATAAAAGAGTTCATACTGGAGAGAAACCCTACAAATGTGAAGAATGTGGCAAAGCTTTTAGTCACTACTCAAGCTTTTATGCACATAAAAGAGTTCATACTAGAGAGAAACCCTACAAATGTGAAGAATGTGGAAAAAGCTATAGATTTTGCTCACACCTTACTGCACATAAAAGAGTTCATACTGGAGAAAAACCCTACGAATGTGAAGAATGTGGCAAAGCTTTTAATCAGTGCTCAGTACTTAGGACACATGAGAAAATTCATACTGGAGAGAAACCCTACAAATGTAAAGAATATGGCAAAGCTTTTACACACTGCTCAACCCTTATTAATCATAAGAGAATTAATGCTAGAGAGAAACAATACAAATGTGAATAATGTAGCAAAGTCTTTACTCAGTTCTGGCTCAGCGCCCATAGCACAGTGCTATGGCACCACTGCCATAACCCCCAAAGTTTGCAGGTTCAAACCCAGCCCAGGCCAGCTAAAACAACAATGACAACCGCAACAAAAAATAACCAGGTGTTGTGGTGGGCACCTGTAGTCCCAGCTACTTGGGAGACTGATGCAAGAGAAAGGCTTAAGCCCAACAGTTCGTGATGCCATGGCACTTTACCAAGGGTGACATAATCACAAAAAGAAAAAAAAAGACTTTACCCAATTCTATTACCTTCCTAGACATCATTTGCATAAGAGAAAAATCCAAATGTAAACAAATCTTTAATAACTACTTAGGTATTGCTTGACATCAGAAGGTTCATACTGAATAGAAGCAGTATAAATGTAAATCTACACTATATAGAAATGAAAAAAATATTACTGGGCATTAAAAGTGATGTAATACTTACATCACGGATCCTTTTCACAGAAGTGTTATTGGAGCGAATTTCATTCAGTTTCAGAAAATTCAGGTTGGAGAGAAGGTCTAAAACTGCAATGAATGCAGAAAAGCATTTTTTCAAATAATACCCTTAGAAAAAAATCAGATACCTGCTAGTATTAGAAGATATTTAGCATTGAAATAAATGTGAAAAAAAATTAATGTTAATTCGAGTTTAATATCAGGAGATTCACATAGAAAGCACCAAGACACTAACACTTTTAGACATTGCTGTAAAGCAGGTGGTTAACTATGAAGACTGATTCAAAGTTGAAATACTTTATATGTAGGTTAAAAAAAGTGAGATTGGTTTAAAGAGTAAAAATTATGGTAAAAAGTATGATTTTGGCTCTAAAATCACATTAGGTGGTTTGAAATTCAATATAAATGTATTTCATCATTCAAATAACTTGTTGCTATGCTTTCATTCCTAGTGTCTGAGGCATTAGAGGTATAAAAGTTCTTCCTAAATTATTTGGGCATCATTTATAGACTCTTCCAAAAAGACTAATAACACTGAAATATAATATTGCATGAAGAAAATATAAAGAGGTTTTGGTTTTAGGGTTTTTTGTTTTTGTTTTTGTTTTTGTTTTTGAGGTAAGAGTCTCAAGCTGTTCCCCTGGGTAGAATGCTGTGAAGTCACTGCTCACAGCAACCTCAAACTCCTGGGCTTACACGATCCTCTTGCCTCAGCCTTCCAAGTAGCTGGAACTACATAGGCCCACCACATGCCAAGCTATTTTTTGGTTATAGTTGTCATTGTTTTGTGGGCCCGGGCTGGATTCGAACCCTCCAGCTCCAGTGTATGTGGCTAGTGCCTTTAGCCACTTGATCTACAGGCACTGAGCCAACAGAGGCTTTTTGTGATGAAGTTGTAACTTTTAACTAATCTGTGTGGTAATATTCTTGGTGAGAGATATTTTGAATTTACAAAAATAGTTTTTCCAACTGTGTACTATGGTGATAAGAGTCCAGTAGATTTTAAAATGCTTTTATTAATACTATGTGTGAACTCAATTTAAGACAAAATTTGTTCTAATGTGTTAACATGTTATGCTTTGAATAAAGTGTTATCCTGTCACCAACATTTATGCATTCGACTTTATTCAAACTTCTAATTAACAAATGGGAACAAAATAATATTGGCCAAAATGGCATCAGCCTATCACACAGCAACCTCAAACTCATGGGTTGGAGCGATTCTCCTTCCTTAGTCTCCCATGTAACTAGGACTATAGGCTCCTGCCACGATCCCCAGCTAATTTTTCTTGGCTATTGTAAATCAACCTGCAATAAATATGAGAGCACAGTTGTATTTTCAACATATTAATCATATATTTGGATATATAGTAGTGTAATTGCCATATCATTTGGTGGTTTGATTTTTTGAGGATTCTTTTTTCTGTAATGATTATACTGAATTACAATCACAGTAACAGCATGCAAGTGTTCCCATTTCAACACATTTTTACCAGTATTCATTACAATGTTTCTTTTAACAATAGTTTAGCAATAGTGTGTTGATGTAGGGTTTATTTTTTATTTTTGTTAGACACAGTCTCACTTGTGACCCTAGAGTTCTGTGGAATTATAGCTCACAGAAACCTCAGCCTTTTGGGCTCCAGCAATCTAATCTTGCCTCAGTCTCCCAAATAGTTGGGACTACAGATGCCCACAATTCCCAGCTAGATTTTTTATTTTTAGTAGAGACAGTATCTTGCTCTTGCTCAGGCTGGTCTCTGAATTACTGAGCTCAAGCAGTCCACCCACCTAGGCCTCCCAAAGTGCTAGGATCACAGGGGTAAGTTACCCAGCTTGTGTAAGTACCTTTTGTCTAAAAACCTCCATAGTAAAACATGGCTTTTAAGTCTTAGAGAAGGTCTGGCAGAGGACAGTTAAACCGCCTGCTACAGAGGATTCTTGGGGTAAAGAGTAAAAACAAAAGGCAGCAGCATAAAAAGTCATGACCTAGTTTAAAGTTGAAAACAATATTTTGAATTTTTTTCTCTGATACTCCTAAAAGTATGTGAACAGATTTTGAATGTAACCAACTGGGGACTAATGGAAGCCCAGAGTACTTTAGAAGGGGATTGTGGATCAATCAAGTGGGAAGTCTCCAGGACAGAGTCTAGGAAGTCACATTTGGATCCAGGTCTTGGGCCTGCTCTGAACTATTTGGGTCTTTGCATAGAGACCCCTCTGTCACCCCTCTTACCTTAGCCCAGTGTTGGCCATGGTTAATAGCATGGTGCCCCTGTGCTTTGTCCAAGTATACTAAGTAGTTGGACCCAACCTTTTCTTGATCTCTTACATGTAGGTATGCAAAAAGAATGCCCACCATCTCATCCAAGATATCAGTAGCCTTGTCCACAAAGAGGGACATACCCATTAGAAATTCTGCTTCCTAGATCAGGCACAAGGGAGCATTTGCACAAACCTCCATCCAGGAAGAAAACCATGTAACAGCTTGAAGTCTTGGGGTTAACACCTGAGTAGACACACGTGATCCTCAGCTTCCACCATTTACTCTTGCCAGCCATGACCTGACTATGAACCTGGCAGAATCACAAGGCTTTGAATATCTGACAACCTGCTCCTGTTCATTCCTTGACATGGTAATAGGTAGGTGTTTGGGGCTGCCTAGAGATGATCACAGGTGAGATTGACTTGGATGTATCTGCCCTGGACTTTTATGGGTTTTTCTGTGGGTGTCCCTCGATAAACTGCCAGAAACATTTGAGAGGAGGGATGAGCCCACATCTGTATCATTAAAAAAAGGCTCTCACTTTAGGCCTTCCTGAGGTGAAGTCCTCAGAAAATGAGAACAGCAGGAGTATCTTCCTCTCAGCTGAATTCAGTGCTGTCTGCAGAATGTGAGTGTCTGGTTGCCAGAGTTCTAAGTTCTGTTGTGGCCTATCACCAAGAAAAAATCACTCCTTCACAGTTCCATTACAAGGCACCTTCCTTTGTAAGACCTACCTGAAGGTCTGTCTGGGCAGCTTCTCACCCTCCTCTCCAGGAACCCAGGTTTGAGGTTACAATTCTGGGTCAGAATCTCCTTTTTGTTACCATTTCTTTGGTCATCATTATGTGTTTTAGGGCGGCCTTAGCCTGCCAACATGCATTGTGGGGATCAGGCCACCATCTGCTTCCTAGAAACTCATTAGATATACATATGTGAGATAAAACTTTATTAAAGTCACAGTGTAATGTCTCATGTATCTAATGTACGAACTTAGAGATGGAAGAATTACAAGGGGTGGCATAGAATAAAGTCAAACCTGGGGCCAGCAGTGTCATCTTGGGAAAGTCACTTATTACTATGGACCTCATTGTACATTTTGTACCAGGAAGAAGTCAAAATCAAATGAAATTCAGATAATTCTCACCTTCTGACAAGAAACCTGCCAATATCATTTTGTTATAATCAGATGGTTTCACCAAAGCCTATGTGATTCGCAGCCTCCACAAAGGCTGTCAACACAAGTAGTTAGTAACTCACTTCTGACCAACAGGATGCAATCAAGATGATAGGATAACACCGCTGCTTATTTAAGGCAGGCATACAAGATGCCATATGCTGAGTAGATTGCAGACCACAGGATTTTGTTTCCTGACAGTTCTGGAGGCTGAAAGTTTGAGATCAGAGCGCCAGCATAGTGTGGCTCTCGTGAGAAATCTTGACTTTCAGACTGCGTGCAGACTTGAGGTTGAGTTCTCACCTGGCAGAGGGGAGGAGAGCTGTGTAAGATTCCTTGTGTAAAGATAGTAATCCCAACAATTAGGACTCCACCTTTAGGATCTAATTATCTCCCACCTCTGAATACTATTCTGTTTGGGATTTTGAATTTCAACATAGAAATTATGAGAGGCATTTAATCTATTGTAATTTCTAAGACTTTTTTTCATTTCCCTCCTACTCTGTTCTTGGTTCCCTTCCCCAATATCTATCTATCCCTCCCTCTTTCTCTGTCTACCCTTCCCTCCCAACCTCTTTTCCCCCTCTCTCCCTCCCTCCTATTCCTCAAACTGAGAAAGCAAGCTCTAATGCTATGAGCTGCCCTACGTTAAGGCCCACATTGCAGAGAAATGAGAGTGTCCAGGCCAACAGACACAAGTCTCTTAGTGTACTCTGAATCTTTCTAGTACTTACATGAGTGAGCTTGGAAGATGATCCTTTCCAGTCCAGCTTCGTTGAGCCCACAGCCTCAGCCTCATGAGAGACCTTGAGGCAGAGACTTCATCTATGCTGTGCCAAGATTCTTGTGCACGCAAACAATGAGATATTTAATAGTTGTTTACAGAAAGGTGCTACATTTGGTGGCAGTGCAGTCAGAGAAAACAGATCACTCCCTTCATCTCTCAGGCCCCAGGATCCTGCCTTCCTCTGTTCCTCTTCTCCCAGGCTTTTTCCAGCCCCACTGGCCACTTTCCCAAAATTACTTCCACCTAAGAATCTCTGCACCAGCAGTGGCTTCTCCCTGACACATAGTTTAGACTTGTACAGGGCTGGCTCCTTGTCATTCTGGTCACAGCATGTCATCTCAGTGTGGCATTTGGTTCCTCCATGCAGAGATAACACAGACATCTCTCCCACCATCCTACTTTATTTTTAGTGTGGCACTAGCTCTCTTACATGTACTTGCTTTATTGTTTTTGTCCAGTGTCCTCAGACCTTGGACTCCTGACAGCCATCAGGGATCATTTGGACTTTTTTTTTCTTTTTTTAAGAGTCTCACTCTGTCACCCTGGGTAGAGTGCCATGGCAACATAGCCCAAATCAATCTTAAACTCTTGTGCTCTAGAGACCCTCTTGCCTCAGCTTCCCAAGTAGCTGGGACTAGAGGCGCTTGTCACAATGCCTGGCTAGTTTTTCCTTCCTTCCTTCCTTCCTTCCTTCCTTCCTTCCTTCCTTCCTTCCTTCCTTCCTTCCTTCCTTCCTTCCTTTCTTTCTTTCGTAGAAATGGGGGTCTCACTCTTGCTCAGGCTTATCTTTAATTCCTGAGCTGAAGCAATCCACCTGCCTCAGCCTCCCAGAGTGTTAGGATTACAGGTGTGAGCCACAGTACCCATCCACTTGGTCGTTTTCTATACCACCTAGTGAGCCCACCAGTGCAGTTTTCACAGGATGAGTTCCCATGACTGTGTTACTGGGTGAATAAATGAGGAAATACTACAGCTGCATTTCTGCTTCTTACTACCTCATAATATAGAGATTATTGATAATATCAGGAAGTGCTAGTTGGGCCTTGGGCAAGAGACAGCAAGAATCACCTGGGCTTGACTCTTCCTCTGGCTCCATCTTCTTCAGCCAAACTCAGTGGGCACCAGAGACACAGAAAGCTATCAGAAACAGCACTGCAATTCCAGGCAGATGCATTTCAAAACAAAACAGTCACCCAAATTTTGAAGTCTTAGACATTGGCCCTTTGGGCCAGGCATGGTGGCTCACGTCTATAATCCTAGCACTCTGGGAGGCCAAGGGGGTGTATTGCCTGAGCTCACAGTTTTGATAACAGCCTGAGCTAGAGAAAGACCTTGTCTCTAACAATAGCTGAGCATTTTGGCAGGCACTTGTAGTCACAGCTACTTGGGAGGCTGAGGCAAGAGAGTCACTTGAGCCCAAGAGTGTGAGGTTGAGGGCAACAAAGTGAGACTCTTTTTTTTTAAAAAAAAAAAAAAAAAAAGAAAAGACATTGGCTCTTCAAAGCATCATGGGACAAAGGAGAAGATTTGAAGGCTCCCAGGGCTGTAAGAGGAACCTCAGAAGCCTCCATTTTTTGCTCTTTGCCTCTAACTACTGAAGTGTGCAATTCACTGAAAGTGAGGCATCCTCACCTTGGCCAGGGCAATGAGTTTCTACCACTTCTAAATGAAGACCTCAAGGCTCCAACAGGGATGGCAGGGACGGGTATATTTTTCTTATGCCAGACACAGAGGTATTGGCTCTGGGATATGTCTTTTTGTTTGGTTTTTGTTTTGTTTTGTTTGTTTAAACCTTTATTCCACACAAGCCTGCATGGCTCCCTTTGCTCTGATGAACATGCTGGTAGTGGAAATATTTTCCCATACTCTCAGAGCAGACTAATTCCTCAGTGCAGAATCAAGGCCAACAGATAGTTTCTGAGTATATGTTCACCCACTACGGTACCTGAATTTATAGAAGAGAAAACTGAGATCATTATGTGATTGGTATATAGAAGGAATACAGGGCCTTATTAAGTATATTAAGTTATATTAAGATAATGGTAAAATTAGGTCATAAAAATGATGTCATAACTGCAAATAATTCTCCAATCAGGTTACTCGCTTGTGGTAAGGCTCGGCTACTCAGACTAGCCAGTACTCATCATGTTGGCTCTTTAGGGAAGTATGTCCATAGAGCTAAGAGCACAAATGCTCCTCAACTCTTGATGAGGCCAATTCTCAATAAACCCATCATAAGTTGAAAATATCTTAAACCAATCAACAAGCCCCATCATAAGTCAAAGAGCACACCAATGGCACATTGCTTTCTCATCACGGTAAAGTTGACAAATTGTAAATTGTACAAATTGTAACAAATTGACAATCATAAACCATACTTTGTGTATAGTTGGGCTGTGGACTTGTTCATAGTTTGAATTTGTGAGACACAATAAAATTGATGATGTGAGGCCATGGGAGATTATTAGGCGCCTATAAAATTTCATGGAATTGTAGCATGAAAAAGGTACAATTACTAATGCTCTGTTACCTAAGGATAAATATGCAATGAATGATTTCAGTTCTGTTTGTCATAAACAAATAACAGCTTGCTGTAATTGCTCTTCATGGTGATAATGTAAGAAATTAATGGGTTATGTATTTTGTTAGTGTATTTAAAATTACAGTAATTTGTATTATGCCATGGCCTCTTAATTTTAGTAATGTGGCCGCAAAGACTATCAACACAGCATTTGAGGTTTCTGCATGTGCTTTTGGTGATCAAAGGTGAAGACTCTAAAAGGCTATTTTACTATGAATACTATTTTGCATGCTAATCATAGGAGAGTATTTGATTAGTGTTTTAATTCAGTATTAGGTTATTAAAAATTTGATCTATGGCATGGCCAGCTGGCTCACACCTGTAATCCTAGGACTCTGGGAGGTGGAGGTGGGTGGATTGCCTGAACTCAGGAATTTGAGACCAGCCTGAGCAAGAGCCATACCCCATCTCTAAAAAAAAATACCCAGGTGTTGTGGTGGGTGCCTATAGTCCTAGCTACTCGGGAGGCTGAAGCAAGATAATTGCTTAAGCCCAAGAGTTTGAGGTTGCTGTGATCTGTGACGCCATAGCACTCTACCAAGGGTGGCAAGATGAGACTGTGTCTCAAAAAAGTAAAAAATTGATACATGGAGTTTTCAATATAGATTCATGCTATAAATAGGGATAAAGAGCCAATTAATGTTTAGACAAGACATAAAGTCCCATATTTAATCATTTGAATTGGTTTCTTCATTAGGTAATAATAATTAGAGTAGATTAGTGTTACCTCAAAAAGAATATAGAATAGAATTCTTAGCAGTGAATGTCATGATTAGGAATTTTTATAGAATAATTGGTGATATACATAATTTTTTGTATATGTAATTCCTTGGACAGATAATACTGATTTGTCATAATTATATCTTCTGTGGAACAGAGTAGGCAGAGTGATGTGGAGGGAAATATAGGAAGTAAAACATTTTTTCAGGGAAGGTAATGTTCTCAAGGTTTCAGCTGGAGCAAGAATGTGAAGAGAATAATCAGAGGATAGGAAGAGGTTTTCAGCATTTTTTAGAAAGTACTGTGTGAGTTCCAAAAGCCATACTAGTTCGGGTGCAGTGGGACATGGGATGAGATTCCTAGTGATGGCCATGGACGTAGGAAGACAAGGCTTTTCAGGGTTCTGGGGTACCCAGAGATGTCAGGCATTACATTACAGCAGTCCCTAATGTCAGGCATTACATTACAGTAGTCCCTAATGGTCTCTTTGGGGAGGGCATGTGCTTATTCTTGTTATAACGTAAGGGTAGTGGGGTTGTCTTGCAAAGAAGTGGAAGTCAAGGCCTCTCAGGAGAAGCCAGCCTTACTAGCAAGATGTGGCGGTATCATCAGCACCCAGAGTGATGGCAGCTCCCTGGAAGATTGGAGTGAGTAGAGGGGCTGTCTTAAGAGAATCACGTAGGAAGGCTATGTTAACCAGTGTGATGAAAATGTGTCAAATGGTATATAAAACCAGCGTATGGTGCCCCATGATTGCATTAATGTACACAGCTATGATTTAGTAATAAATAAAAAATAATAATGATAATTTAAAAAGAGAATCACAGATGCACCACTGCTGGGATCCTAACATTGGGGAAGGCTTCTCAGGAATTACAAAGGTATGTGAAGTTTCAGGTAGGCTCTAAAAGGATGGAAAGCAGGTAAGGAGACTGAGGGTAGAGAGAAGAACATTCCCAAGAGAAGGACCAGTGTATCGAGTACCTCAAGAGGATAAAACTTGCTGTATCTCAGATGTTTTTTTATTTTTATTTATTTATTTATTTTGCAGTTTTTGGCTAAGGCTGGGTTTGAACCCACCACCTCCAGCACATGGGGCTGGCGCCCTACTCCTTTGAGCCACAGGCACCTCCCTGAGATATTTTTTTAAAAAGCCTTGGCAGCTGGAGCCTAGTGAGGTTGAAATGCCACGTGGAAGTTTGGAGAGGCTAGCAGGAGCCAGGCCAGGTTATGAAAAAGACCTCATAGGTTGTAAGCAGCATTTGGTTTTGTTTTTAATAAAGTAAAACAGGAGATAAATTATATCAAAATGCATCACATATAGCAAAGATAATTATTTCATGACCTTTGTTTATGATTGAGTGTGTGTACTCAGTCATAATACAATATGTATTTCTATGTAGTTGCAGTCAAAAGAAATTCGTAAAATGGTGCTGAGTAGTTTTGCATTTTATACCCCAAACATTTGCAAGCTAATGAAGAATATTCCACCAGACAGTGGCAGATTCCCACGTTTACTCTCTCTCTGACTGCAAGATGGAGATTACAACAAGAGGTGTCTTAGTGTCACGTAGCAGGTTACTGCTGTGGTCTGAATGAGAGGCGCTGTGGGCTCTGTCAGATGTCAGCAGTGGTGCTGGTGATGAGGAAAACAGATGCAGAGCTATTCAGGACATAGATCAGCAGGACTTGATTAGGGCAAGAATGAAAGGAGCCTCCTCAAGTGGCTTCTGCTTTTCAGAGCCCTGTTTGTTGTTGTCAGTCCTCACTCCTTTTGCAGGCTTCCTATTTTCCCCATTTAGTTTTTCCTTAATCTAATGACAATAAAAATAACTACTAGGGCAGCACCTGTGGCTCAAAGGAGTAGAGCGCCAGCCCCACATGCCAGAGGTGGCAGGTTCAAACCCAGCCCTAGCCAAAAACTGCACACACACACAAAAAAGAACTACTACTTGAGTATATTTTTGTTCATATTTCTTATCCTCAGCACAGTTCTAAGAGTTGGATATTCTAATCTTCACTTTTTTTTATCCTCCTAGATTTCTATTTAGCACCTTTTCCCATGTGGTCCCACAGTGCCTCTTACCCCAGAATTGTTTTGGATTCATATTTCCTCCCATTTGTATTATGCCACTGTAACATGGATAGCAATTTTTGGTCTGAACTAAATTTATTTTGTCCCTTACAATGTTGATTAATCACTGCAAGCCTGTTGGTCTCTTTCTGATTGGGTTTTTTTTGGTTGTTTGTTTGTGACAGAGTCTCACTATGTTGCCCTTGGTAGAGTGCTATGGTGTCACAGCTCACAGCAACCTCCAACTCTTGGGCTTAAGCGATTCTCTTGCCTCAGCCTCTCAAGTAACTGGTACTACAGGCACCCGCCACAACACCCAGCTATTTTTTATTGCAGTTGTCATTGTTGTTTTAGCTGGCCTGGGCTGCGTTCGAACCCGCCAGCCTCGGTATACATGGCTGGTGCTGTAACCACTGTAGTATGGGCACCAAGCCTCTTTCTGATTGTTATATTAACTAAATTGTACTTCTATGAAAAAACTTATGCAGTCCTTATCCAAATTTGCTTATTGGCATCATGAATTCAACTTTGAACATACCACATTAAAAGACTGAGAAGATTTTTACTGAAGGAAACGTGATACTTGTTTAACCCATTATTCCTAGTTTTGACCACTAGACCATTGCTGTGTTTCCACTTGGGCTGTGTGGTTAAGGAGTGAAATCTGTTTTCCTGGCAGTTCTGTTAGGTAGGTAGTTAGGAACAACTCTCTGGGGAAGGAGTTCAAGGCTGCCATCTTGGTGCTGTCAACTTTAATTTTATCCCAAGTGGTTGTTCACATCTATGAAAGAGGAACCACCCTACTAACCTACCAATCATAATTTAGTCTGCCAACTGCAAAAGGATATAGAAGACTCTTTAGCCTAACAACAGGTACAATAGAGTCTTAAAGGTGACACAGACCTTAACACTAGCATCATGTGGTCCATACCCCCCCCCAATAGACTCTCAGAGAGGCTCATGGGAGGTCCACAGGTATAATGATACTCTGGCTCCAAGGTGACCTCTGAATCACAAGGAAGTTCCAACCCAGATAAAATAAAAGAGAACCCCCAGCCATGTTCAAAGCCTCTCCTCCTTACCTACTTGTCATGGCCAGGGAGGCATATTTGCTATCTCCAGTGAATGTGTATCCTGCTTTGTAAACTTTCCAACTTTGTAAACCTATCTTTCTTTTCCTCAATAGACTTTGTTTCACGCTTGCCTTACTTTGGGATGTCTGGTCATTTTTTGACCAAGAGCACTCCAAGAACTGAGGACCCAGGCAGCTGCCTGAAACCCTAATATTTTCAGATGCAGGCAGCTGCTTTGAAACCTGAGTTCCTGTTTGGGCTGTGAAGGCCTGGGTGAGTTGGAGGACTGACTTGGACCAGTCATAGTCCAGTAAGGACCCTATCAGAAGAGATGAACACAAAGGCTGTAACAGAGGTAGGGGAAGAGGCACATCTGACCCAATCCCCCCTTCCAAAGCTGCTTCTGCCCAAGTTTAATCTTAAGGCCTGAAAACATTCCCTTTTAGCTTGATGGTCTGCCTTCTAGACCACTGGGCTGGTGGTCACATGTTATGAATCTACTGGTTGAAAGTTTTTCCCTGGCAGCTCTTCTGGGTTTGGTTCACACTTCTGAGGCTCTGTTGAACAGGGCATCTGTGACCCATATATCTCATTTGTAGGAATCCTGCTTCCAGAGCTCTAGGTGCCTCTGCCCCTAGGGCATCACCTGGAGGTCAATTGTCCTGCTAACTGAGGTCAGGGTCCTGATGATCTAAATCACCTTTGGGGTCGTTCTTCCCTGTCTTGAAGTAAAGTTCATGTTCATGTTCATAGACAAAGATCTTAATCATCATATCCCATAAAATCTCAGAAGTCTGGCAACCTTCCCTTACTGTATTCTTTACTCATCCCTTTTAGATAAAACTAGGAATTTTTATAACATAATTTTATTATTGCTTTATCAAGTGATAGTCCAAAAAAGCTACAACTTCGCTGTTCTTTTACAAACACTTTCTTCCTTCCTTCCTTCATATGAAGAAACTAAAATTTTTCCAAATCTTTAAGATGTGTTTTTATTCTCTTATTTATTTTATTAATTGTGTTTTTATTAAGATGTGTTTTTATTCTGTTATTTATTTTATTAATTGTGTTTTTATTAAGATGTGTTTTTATTCTGTTATTTTATTTTATAAATTTCTTCTTTAATCTATCTCTATTTTCCATGTTTTACTAAAAGTTATCAGAAAAAATGAAGTCATTCCTTCAATACTGTTCAGAAATCCTCCTCAACTAAATATGTGACTTTATTGTTCATCATTTCTATTATCCACAAAACAACAGAATACAGACACAATTTAGCCAAATTATTTTCCACTTTATGTCAAAGATTATTTTTCTGTTTCTAATAACATAGTATTTTCTGTATAACAATATTACAGAATAATGTTTAGTGTCCATATTTCTACCAACATCCTTTTCATAACTATCTATATATTTTCTAGGAAGATAGAAGCTTTCTCTTCAGTTCTTTTTTTCTTTGTGAGTTCTCATCACCATTGAGCTTACTATACATATTTCTAGTAGGCACTTGAAAGTTTCTCAATGCCTCTATCATCCCATTCCAAAGCTGCTTGCACACGTTTAGGTGTTTGTTATAGCAGATACTTTTTCTCAGTACCAAAGTCTGTGTTGGTCTGCTTAAGATCATAAAATACCATAAACTGGTTGACTGTAACAAAAGGCATTTATTTCTCATTACATTGAAGGCTGGATAGGCCAAGATTAAAGTGTCAGCAAACTGTAGCAAAATCCTACAAATGTAGTGTTGATGTTTATATTTAGAAAGAAAATCTAAACCCCTTACATTTCATACTTCAACATAAAAAGCAAAATTAACCTTGTCAGATAATAAACATGTCTTTTCATTACCTTTAAAATGTTTATTATCTGATATATTATAGTGACAGCAGTTAACTCTTTTCTGTTAAGGCAATTTTACAGGTAATGAAGACATGTTTATTATCTGACATATTGTAGTATCTGTCTTTTAATTATTACTTTCATGAAGACAAATATAGGTACTATAGTATCTGTCTTTTAATTATTACTTTCATGAAGACAAATTGGTTAGTAAACAATCATATGTGAACATTTCTGGAAATCTTCAAGTCCCATCCCATAGGATTTAGCATTAAACTCCAACTTCCAAATAAAAGAAAAGAGTTAACTGCTGTCACAAATTCTCCCGCCTCCACAAAAAAAAAAAAAAGGAACTGATGTTTTGGTGAATCTATGCAACTCATCAATTTATTTACCACACTTTCTTATGGAAATGTATTCATTTTTATGCATCCATAAAGAAAAATAGACTTTGTCTCTTTCTTTTCCTTGTTAGCATATGAAAGTGAAACTCTGAGATTCTATTCAGAGAATACCCCTGCAAAAGAACAGATCTCCAAAACTTACTACACTCTCATTTGGTGGAAAATGGTAAATATTAATATTTTAATGAAATGGCAAATATGACTACATATTTAATTTCCTTTTCTATACTCTATTTCTGTCTTTTTTTTTTCTTTTAATTCTGTTTGTTTGTTTTCTGAGACAGAGCCTCAAGCTGTGACCCTGGTAGAGCGCTGTGACGTCACAGCTCACAACCACCTCCAACTCTTGGGCTCAAGCGATTCTCCTGCCTCCGCCTCCCAAGTAGCTGGGACTACAGGCACCTGCCATAACGCCCGGCTATTTTTTGGTTGCAGCCGTCATTGTTGTTTGGCGGCCAGGGCTGGATTCCAACCCGCCAGCTCAGGTGTACATGGCTGACGCCTTAGCCACCTGAGCCACAGATGTCAAGCCTGTTTGTTTGTTTTTGTTTGTTTTTGAGACTCTGTCTCACTTGGTTTACCCTTGGTAGAGGGCTGTGGTGTCTTATCTCACAGCAATCTCAAACTCTTGGGTTCAAGTGATCCTCTTGCCTCAGGCTCCCAAGCATCTGGTACTACAGGCGCCGACCACAACGTCCAGCTATTTTTCAGGCAATCGACCTGCCTCAGCTTCTCAAGTGCTAGGATTATAGGCATGAGCCACAATTGCATTATTTACAGATAATTAAAAGCTAAATCTGAAATAAACGATCAAAGTTTTCAAGGTAACAAATTCAAGGAATAGCAATGTTGTGTTGAGTGGAACACAGATGAGTCTGACTAAAGTTCTAAGGAAGGTCATTCTATCCCTTGAAATATCCTCCCACCCCCATTTGGCTCTGGGAAGTACTTAACTACCTCCATGCCAACAGAGACTGTCTTTTGATGTGTGAAATGTGTATTGCGTATTGCAGCCGGTCTCCATGGCTCATGCCTGTAATCCTAGCACTCTGGGAGGCCCAGGCGGGTGGATTGCCTGAGCTCACAAATTCAAGACCAGCCTGAGCCAGAGCAAGACCTTGTCTCTAAAAATAGATGGGCATTGTGGCTGGCACCAGCTGCTTGGGAGGCTGAGGCAAGAGAATTGCTTGAGCCTAAGAGTTTGAGCTTGCTGTAAGCTATGATGCCACAGCACTCTACTGAGGGCAACAAAGTGAGACACTGTCTCAAAAAATAAATAAATAAATGAAAATAAAAAATAAAATAATGTGTATTGCTTTGTAGGTACTTATGTTGTGCCCAGATCCTGAAATCCCTCACAAAGACCACCAGGGAGCTGAGTCCGATGCAAAAGCAAAAAGCCTTTTTATTGCAAGTTCCAACTTGGACTCCTGGGGTCTCCGCTACAACCGATCCATGCCAGGAGCCCTGAGCTCTGGAGCAGAGGGTTTTTAATAGTGCACAGCTTGAAACAAAGGGGGCGCTTCTAGATTGGTTAGGTGGGGGGAAGGGTCCCTGATTGGTGGGCAGTTGTCTCCTGATGCCTGGGCTTGCCTGGAAGGTGAAACTTAGTGGGTGAAGTGGTGGGGGTGGGGGAAGCAAAACCTAACTCCTAAGATGGCGCTGGTCTGGTTCTTTCACTTACACTGCTTTGGTAAGGTGGGTTATCCTTGTCATTTAGGATAGTTTTTCTCCCTTCACAAGTCTAAGAGAATCCAGGGGGCAGGAATGATTTGTGCACTTCCCCTGGATGACAGCATCTGATGGGTGAACCAGTAACACATCTACAAAAAATGAAAACTGAGGCTGAGATTAAAAAAACAAAATTCTTACATCCCAGCAGATTAGCTTTTCAGGTGGAGGGTGTACAAAGAGACTCCTCTGAAACTCAAGGACATTCAGCTGTTCCCCTGAGAGGCTCCACCTCATACCTCAGCCTGTGCTCTAGAGGAAGAGGACCCAGAGACTGATATTCACTTCACACATAAAGAAGCTGCTATGGAGATCTCAGATCATCCCCCAGACCAGTGTGAAGCCTGGGACCAGGAAAAGACAGCAGGGCAGCTGAGGACACATGTTCTGTTAAGTTTCCAAACAGGAACCTCAATTCAAAGACATTCTAGAAAGTTATGTGTGCTTAGGAAGATACAAAGAGAAAAAGCAAAAAGTTTTTTTTATAGCAGAGTGTCATAGGATTATTTTCTGCATTCTTCTTATGTAAAAAGTTCAGAAACAGAAAACAAACAAAAATACGTATACATATATATATATTTATTTCAGATTAATGTGAGGTTACAAACAATTAGGTTACAAGGTTTGAATTTGTTAGGTAGAGTCCCTGTTGTAGTTCTGTCCTGCACCCGGGAGGTGTGCCATATACCCTTACATTGTGCCCGTTAGGTGGGAGCACACCAATCCCCCTCCCATCTCCCCTTTCTTCCCTACCTCCTTTCCCCTTACCCCAACTTCAATTGAATTGAGTTTTTCTCTTACGTGGGTATGTATTAGATTATCTACTGGCTTCATATTAGTATTTAGTACATTGGATATTGCTTTTCCATTCTTGTGACACTTTATGTATTTCAACTCCATCCAGGTTAATATGAAAGATGTGAAGTCTCCATCTTTTTAATGGCTGAATAGTATTCCATGGTATCCATACACAACAGCTTGTTAATCCATTCCTGGGTTGATGGCACTTGGGTTGTTTCCACATAATGGCTATTGTAAATTGAGCTGTGATAAACAATCTAGTGCAAATGTCCTTATGGTAAAATGATTGTTTTTCTTCTCAGTAGATGTCTAGTAATGGGACTGTGGGATCAAATGAGAAGTCTAATTTGAGTTTTTGAGGATTCTCCATACTTCCTTCCAAAAAGGTTGTATGAGTTTGCAGTGCCACCAACAGTGTAAAAGTGTTCCCCTCTTTCCACATCCACACCAGCATCTGTAATTTGGGGGCTTTGTGATGTGGGTCATTCTCACTGTGGTTAGGTAATATCTCAGAGTGGTTTTGATCAGCATTTCTCTCATGATTAGGGACAATGAGCATTTTTTTTTTTTTTTTTTTTTTTTGAGATAGTCTCACTTACTGCTCACCGCAACCTCCAAATCCTTGGGCTTAGGTGATTCTCCTGCCTCAGCCTCCTGAGTAGCTGGGACTATAGGTGCCACCACAGCGTCTGGCTATTTTGTTGTTGTTGTTGCAGTTTGGCCCGGGCTGGGTTTGAACCCACCACCCTTGGTATATGGGGCCAGTGCCTCACCCACTGAGCCACAGACGCCACCCACAATGAGCATTTTTTCATATGTTAGAAAACAATTTTTTTTTTTTTTTTTTTTTTGAGACAGAGTCTCACTTTGTCACCCTTGGTAGAGTGCTGTGGCATCACAGCTCACAGCAACCTCCAACTCCTGGACTTAGGGGATTCTCTTGCCTCAGCCTACCAAGTAGCTGGGACTACAGGCACCCACCACAATGCCCGGCTATTTTTGGTTGCAATTTGGCCAAGGCTGGGTTTGAACCCAACACCCTCAGTGTATGGGGCCACTGAGCCACAGGCACCACCAGACAACAAATATTTTATAAACAATCACCCAGTGTTATGTAAAGAAATAACAAACAACTAAATTACTGCATCTGTTTGAAATAGGCTATAAAGAAAAAACAGTTGAAGCTCAGTGCCTGTAGCTCAGCAGCTAGGGTGCCAGCCACATACACTGGAGTTTGTGGGTTTGAGCTCCGCCCAGGCCTGCCAAACAACAATGACAACTACAACAACAAGGAAGGAAGGAAGGAAGGAAGGAAGGAAGGAAGGAAGGAAGGAAGGAAGGAAGGAAGGAAGGAAGGAAAAAAACAATAGATATGTAGCAGGACATGTCACAGACAGAGAAACTCTCTGGCACCAGTTGGAAGAGGAAGCTGCTTTATTCAGCCCATGGAGTCTCGGCACTAAAGTTTCAAGAACTGAGCCTCCCCAGACTTCACTTCTGATTTTACAGCTCTTTGTGCATGTGAAAAATCTGTGAAGTGGGCAGCACCTGTGGCTCAAAGGAGTAGGGCACCGGCCCCATATGCTGGAGGTGTGGGTTCAAACCCAGCCCCAGACAAAAACTGCAAAAAAAACCTGTAAAGCAAGACAAGGAATGGAGAAGGATTAAGTTAGTGCAAACCATCAATGCATAGCTGCACATTAGTGGAAGATCAAGAGAGATACAAAGGTTACAACATACATAATTTCCAGAGGGCATATGGATAGTGTGAACATCTGCTGCAGTTGGGGTGGAACATTAACAAGAGGCAACCACAGACCTGCCTGTCTGACCTCTATCTGGGGAAAAGATCGTTGTAATTTTAAACTTCGTCTTTCCTTTATTTCCAGCTCTTACCTCATTCCTCCCTTTGAGACCCTTCCAAATGATCTTAGTTAGGGGGTTTCATCATCATCTTCTTCATCTCTACTGCTGCTGCGTGGTAGTGATGCATGTAATAGACTCAGGCACAGGTCTTTTGGTATACCTCTGAGTCTACAACATGTCTTATTACTTGTAAGAGGAAGGTAACAAGTGTGGGAGAAGAAGACAAGTCCCAAGTAGTATCACAACCCCTATTATGAGAGTTTTAAATTCTCCAATAGCAGAAAATCATCCTCTGAATATTGATTTTTGACCAAATCCATGCCATACTTGGACTGGCATGTGTGCTATTTTCGATCTCTTGTTCGCTATGTTTTCTACTACTTGCCCTTGATCTTCTATTTCTAGGCAGCAGTTAGTTAAATTGAATTTTCCACAGACTCCTTCCTCTGCAGCAAGTAGATAATCTAAAGCAAATCTATTCTGGTATATAGCATTTCTCATTTGCGTTTGTTGGTGAGCCAGGATTGTTAATCCCATGCTGGTTTTATTAGTTATTATTTTTAAAACAGCTTGTAATTCTACTGAGCATATAAATGGAGGTTCAGTATCCCCAAGACCCATCCTCAGTCCAGGTGGCTGGCGCATAATATTGGATGATTCTCTGGGGAGGCTATTCATTATTTTTCCAATCTCCTATAGTCAGGTTTGCAAGTTGTTCCCTTAGGGGCAGTAACTGGAGACCCCTGTAACTCTCTTGTTTTGATGGATAGCAAAAAGAAAGATGGTTTTATGCCTATAATGCAAATGCTTGCCCATTGGTAGGGTAACTGGACATATGCTTTTTTTCACATATCCAGTACAGACCTGGGGAAGCCGTCCAGTCCCTGTGGAGTATCCAGGCATCTCGCAAGCAAGGCAACTGGTTGACAGGATTTCTCTCAGTTCTGTTCAGTCTCCCCAAGTTGTTATTCTATTTATACATTTTTGTCCCAGACAATATAGCTGTCCTAATGGAATAGTGAGATTTTTCCTTCTTCCAGTGCTGAACAGATAATTGGGGCCTTTAGAACCCAGACATTTTCATTTATCATCATGTGATTCAGAGTTACACTGGGGTTTGGTTCTGTTGGTATTAGCTCTCCAGCTTCCCACGGCCATCTGTCTCCATGCGTTTGCACAGGAAGCAAAAGTCACGTTCAGTGACTGAGCAACATTTTCCACTAACTGGAAAACGATTTTTTTTGTCTTTTTGTACTTTGAGACAGTCTCACTTTGTCATACTTGGTAGAGCAACCCCAAACTCTTGGGCTTAAACGATTCTCTTGCCTCAGCCTCCCAAGTAGCTGGGACTACAGGCGCCTGCCACCATGCCCTGGTATTTTTTAAGACAAGGTCTCACTCTGGCTCAGACTTGTCTGGAACTGGTGAGCTCAGGCAATCCACCTGCCTCAGCCTCCCAAGTACTAGGATTACAGGTGTGAGCCACTGTGCCCATCCTGAAAAACAAGTTTTTAGTACTTTTAGGGAGAGGAGGAACTGGCTGGGATAGTTCATAGATAAGGTTTGATAGACTGCTAGTTTACTTGCCTAAGGAATGAATATCTGGCCCACTACTTGATGAGACCAAGAGGGTCCCGTCCAGTTCCATCTATGCCTAATATCCCCTTTGTCCCTCTTTCCATTTTGTATCTGCTGGATTTCTGATAATTAAAGCTAGAGGATTGCAACTTTCTGCTATGCAGTTAGATAATGTTCTGCATCTTTCTCGTACAGAAACTTTTTTACCGTCTTCTTCAATTTCCCAGATTCCTTCTATCACACAGGACCAGTAGGTGCAGTCAAGCCCACAAGCACACCAAGTGGAGCACAGATACTTTTGATTCTTCCCAGAAGTTCTTTCCCAGTTTAAACGCCTGCATTAAATTGTAGGACCTGACAGGCATTAAATTGTAATGAGATTTGTTTTGGATGTCTGTGTCCTATATCTTTTGCAAGTATGTCGCCCTTATCCCATGTACCTCTATCACTATTTGTAGTACTTTCTATAGCAAACTCATAATGATTTGGAGATTCAGAAGGATTATAGCATACACTAGATTGATTCTTTCCCAGGTCACATACCTTATACTGAGTAGTAGCATACAGACAAATTTCTCTCTGGACTCCATCACATTATCCATCATATTAGATGTAGAACAGAACAACAGTAGTGACTTTCTGTCCTACCTTAGTGACCTTGTGTATGTATTCACTACAATCTTCCAAATTGACATTTCCAGGCATAGTGATGGTGGTAGTTTTGTTAAGTCTTAGTACACAGGAGTCCACATGGTGTCAGTCCCACAATGTGCATCCTTAGGCTTCAGCAGTGCCTGAATCAGTCAGCTCCTGGAGTGTGACTAGAGCAGGGCCTGTTGTCCAACTCAAAGTGAATTTGCTAGGATTGTAAGATCCAGAATTGCTCCCCAGGTACTCGTTGTGGCCGTGGGTCTGGCGGCGACTGTTGGTTCTGTTCTCTGCGTCAGGCTGCCCACCTGAAGTTTGCTGGTTCCGGGTCTGGGTGCTGCAGGATCAGAGCTGGTCGTGCAGCAGTAGTGAAGGGAGTAGCAACTGGGGGTGGTTCAACAGCTGTTGTAACGGCTCCGAGCTGGAATCTCAGCTACCTTCAATGGGTGTGGTCCAAGTGACTGGGTAGGACCCTTTCCACTTCAGTCTTAAAGGCAACATGGTCCAGTCCTTAACCCACACTCAGTCTCCTGGAGAAAAAGAGTGAACTGGAGAAAGTAAACTTACAGGACATCTTTCATTCACCCAAACTGATACCTTTCTGCTACCTTCCTGAGGGCTTGTTACTGCCTCCAGAATTCCACTTCTCCTAGGTCTGGGGTGGGGGGTGTCCCAGGCAGACACCATAGCAAAGGAGGGGGGCTGTGATACAAGCTCTCTGAGCACCCTGTCCTTGCGGTAGAAGTACACCTGTGAACAGTACCAAGAGTAAAGCAATAACTAACCCACTGTAACCCAGACTCTTGGCCTGCTTCCCCTAGGCTAGTTTTGATAGTTCTATTCATGCAGTCTACCTTTCCTGAGCTTTGGGGCCCGGTACACAGCATGAAGTTTCTAAGTAATACCCAAGATCTCTGTCGCTCTGCAATGAAGGCTGGCAGGTTGTTTGATCCTATTTGTAGCAGCAGTCCGAAACGAGGGATAATGTCTCTCTGGTAACTTCTTGAGCCTTTTCCATTCTGGCAGGGTAGGCTTCCACTCATCCCAAGTAGGTGAATACTACCATCAATAGATACCTATTGCCTTTGCACCAAGGCATCTCAGTGAAGTTCACTTGAAGATCTTCAAAAGGAGCTGCTCCATACAACTGAATTCCACTGTTTTTAGAGACAAGGTATCACTCTGGCTCAGGGTGGCCTTGAACCTATGAGCTCAAGTAATCCACCTGCCTTGGCCTTGCAGAGTGCTAGGGTTACAGGTGTGAGCCACTATGCCTGGTCTTAGTCCTTCTTCTTCTTCTTCTTTTTTTTTTGAAACAGAGTCTCACTTTGTCATGCTCAGAAGAGTGCCATGGCCTCAAAGGTCACAGCAACCTCAAATTCTTGGGCTCAAATGATCTTCTTGCCTCAGCTTCCCAAGTAGCTGGGACTACAGGTGCCTGCCACAATGCCCAGCTATTTTTAGAGACAGAGTCTCACTCTGGCTCAGGCTGGTCTCGAACCTGTGAGCTCAGGCAATCCACCCACCCTGGCCTCCCAGAGTAATCCCTTCCTCTTGTAAACATGGTATTTGGATGTTCTTTCTCCCCATTGGGCCTTATCTTCCTGCAAAATTATGACTAAGTTAATGTTAGCCTTAGTTATAACAACAGATGTGTGTTTGATGGGTATCATGAGAGTAAAAAAAAAAGAAAAAGCTGCTGGTAAGGAAAATTTGTTATACTGTTGAGTGTGTAAAATAAAATATCTCTGTAAAACAGAAGCAGCTCTGCACAATAAAAAAAAAAATAAATAAATAAATAAAAAAAACAGAAGCAGCAGAAGAGACCAAGGAATGAATGTCTAAACATACTACCAGATGACATATCTAAGTAAGATCTCTTAAAGAGTTGAGTTCTCATCCAAACACTCTTTCCACTTGGAATGAAAGTGTCCTGCCCTCTAAACATGCACATGCATAAACTGATGCAAAAAAAAAAAAACAGGTAAAAAGTAGCCTGAATTTTGCTCCCCATGTTGGTCTCCTGGCTCACTGCTAGAAAACAAAGCAGTTTGCCAGTGCAGATCTGAAAGATGTGGCATTTTTCTCTAATTTCCACCATAGTGCTATGGTCTAGCTCTGATTCTGAAAACTAGAGACTGCTATAAATGCCCCCAGGAATCACTGGAACCAACAGGGACATGTTGGGAAAGCAGAAAATGTGTTCTACTTATTTAGAAGGTTGTGTACTGTGATATATGTTTTGTTGACAAGGACTGATGCAATACAACCTACAAAGCAAAAGTTACCAAGGGTAATGAGCACATCTTTAAAAAGTTTGGAACCACCTGCTCCTATTCTTTTTTCAACAATTAAGAAAGCTTTTCCTTTGGTGGTTTCCTTCCTAACAATTATAAAGACCGAGCTTGTCTTCCTTTCATAGTTGACATGAAAATTACAAGTTGGAAGGGAGATGAGTCAACAGCATTACCACCTTGCAAGACTATCTTGAAGGCTTCATCCCTCCCACAAAGACTCACTCCAAAGACTCAGCTGGGAGAGTGCCTGCTTTTCAGTATCAACAATAACAGCTCAAGACTCTCATGAGTGGTGAGAAGAGGCAAGATTTTCTTAATGAAGTGGTAGAATAATGTTATTCTTTAGTCTCAGCCTTCTGTCTCAGTTCATTAAAAACTAAATACAGATGTTTCTAATGAAATAAATAATGTTCTAAATCTCATAAGGTTATAAATTTATACATTTTTAAGAACTTTTTAGGATATATTTAAATTGCAATTGAATTTCACCTTTTCTTATTCTACTAACTTTTTAGTTTAACTTAAGGTACATACTTAGGTAAATTTTTTAATCTATATCATAAGAAATCTGAGCTGATCCAGAAAAAATTGATCATAATTCCATGTTATTTTAAACTTCCAACTGTTTGTAATGTTTTGAACCATTTTAAATTGTGAAGTCATAAAACATGATATTTGTAAACATTTAACACTAATTGGCTTTTACTGAATGACCAAAATTTTGTTTTATTCTGTTATGGTAATTGGCATACAGAATTTTTTAAATCAAGAAACTGTTCATTATGAAACTCTCTGAAATTATCTCCTTTTATAATGTATGAAATTTTGGAAGAGTAAGTTACTATGTTAGAAGTATAAGAACATGTAATATTAACTATACATACAAATACTTTCAGGCAGTTTTATTATTTTATATTATATTAATTTAAGAACTTTAGAAAATTCTCTATTTCACATGTTATTTTGGTAAAAATTTTTAGTAATGAAAAATAATAATATGCAAAATTTGAATGACATAACTTTATTACAAAAATTGTCTAAATTTGCACTTAGATATCCTCTTCTAAAAGTTTCAAATTGATAATTTCCACATTGAAATATATGTTTTAAAATATGAAAAGTATATGTTAATTTTGTTGTTGAAATTTACAAGATTAATGTGCAAGTTCAGTAGATATTCTGCTTTCTAGTGGCTATTTCTAAATATGGAAAAAAGAGAGTGATGGTAAATTAAACAGAACAAAGTAAAAAGATAATAATAATTGCCCACTTATGAGCCACGAGGCTCATTTTCATCATATCCTTTCTCACACTAATTTAAGACCTTAATGTAAGACCTGTGACTTGTTATTGACAGCATATTATGAGAATTTCAGGTGCCAAGTTGAGGTGGTTGGTCAAATGGCAATAGTTAAAAACCTTAGGAAATCAATTGGCAAATACGTAAAATAAAAACACATCATCACCAAGATTAATTTCCTGAAAATACCTTTATAAAATAAACAAAAGCTAAAGGAATAAATAAGCATCATATGTAATCAAATGACTGCAAGGCATTTACCAGTCTATAGGAATTGAACTTGGTGTAGATGCTTCTTAGTAACATTATGCTTTCATAATGCTTTTCAGTATGATTTTAGAAAACTCAAAAAATTTAAGTACACAATGCCTATGTCTCTGAACAATAGAAAAAGAAATCAAAGCATTTCTACATGCTTTAAATGCCTGAATTTTGTAATTTTTTTTTTTTTTGTCAGTCTCACTATGTCTCCCCTCAATAGAGTGCTGTGGAATCACAGCTCACAGCAACCTCAAACTCTTGGGCTTACGCGATTCTCTTGCCTCAGCCTCCCAAGTAGCTGTAACTACAGGCGCTTTCCACAATGTCCAGCTATTTTTTTGTTGCAGTTGTCATTGTTGTTGTAGCAGGCCCAGGCTGGATTCGAACCCATCAGCCTCGATGTATGTGGTTGGCGCCCTACCCCATTTTGTGAATTTGAAAAGGATGTATGTCAAAGAGAGTATACCTCAACTGCTCCTAATCAATGCACATGTGGAAATGAAGAATGTCCAATTATAATTTCAAATTTGGAATCAACCCTCCAAATGCAATATTTGACTGACTTAGTAACACTGTTATAATCATTTAACATGATGCACAGGGAAATGGTAAAAGACTTTGCAGCCCCTTACAAAAAAGTAATGTTACGTTTGCTGGTATCTTCTTGGTTGGGCTGACTGGAAAGGGGATACTTCCAATAGGATTTCTAGAGTTTTCAAAAATTGGTAGTGCAGGGTTTGTGATCAAATATCTCCAAAGTTTTTCTGCTTTTTTGCATCTGCAGTGATAATTTTCTGCCTGTGCTTTCCTCAGGGCTGCTGAGACTTAAATGTCTTGCAATTATAGATATGCTTCTTAGCAGCATTATGTTTTCAGCAGCATGTACACCAAGTTCAATTCCTATAGACTTGTAAATGCATTGCAGTCATTTGATTACATATGATGTTTATTTATTCTTTTAGCTTTTGTTTATTTTATAAAGGTATTTTCAGGAAATTAATCTTGGTGATGATGTGTTTTTATTTTACGTATTTGCCAATTGATTTCCTAAAGTTTTCAACTATGGCCATTTAACCAACCACCTCAACTTGGCACCTGAAATTCTCATAATATGCTGTCAAAAACAAGTCACAAATCAAAAACAATGTAAGACCTTACATTAAGGTCTTAAATTAATGTGAGAAAAGATATGATGAAAATGACACTTTAATTCCTGTTTTAATAATAAAACAAAAGGTGCTTTGTTTTATGTGGATTACATTCTTAAATCTACACATGGCAGAGGGCAAATTCACTATTCAAATGATGCCATAAAATAACACTACTCTAAAAATAAAATATCATAAAAATGATCAAAAATCTTGCCAAACTTCTTTTTCCACAAATGACAGATTCATCCTATGCAAAATAGCTCTTGGAGGTTTGTAAATGACTTCCTCCTTCAGTATACTCCTCACCTTCGCTTCAGGCATCTGATCTGAGCCCACATACCTTATGATCAGGGTATTTTCCCTGATATGTTTAATGGTGTTATTTTCTCAAACATTATTCATGGTTATGAATATACCATGAGGCTGATGATATTGAGAAGAGCCCAGGTGAAAGCCAGGATGAGAGTGAGCCTGATCTGCATTGTCTGTTCACTGGGAGTGCTCAGGACCATCACCCTCAGCTCCTGTCCTCATAGTGGGAGCTAAAGTGTACATTCTGATTTTTAAGTTTTTAATGTATCACAAAGAATCAAATTTTCCTATGTATTTTGACCAAATTAAAAGGGACCCATATGTTTTCTTTTTCTATTTCATTTCTCCTAGTTTAGCACTTATTATTGCAAATCCAATGATTCTTTCATGGTGGAGTTGTCAGTTTCATTATATAAAAATACAAGACATAGTTAAGTGTAAAATTTGGATTGAAAAAATGACTTTTGAGATATTTTACTAAGAAGAATATGTTCCAGCTCCATCCATGTAAACATGAAAGAGGTAAAGTCTCCATCTTTCTTTAAGGCTGCATAATATTCCATGGTGTACATATACCACAATTTATTAATCCACTCGCGGGTTGATGGGCACTTGGGCTTTTTCCATGACTTAGCAATTATGAATTGGGCTGCAATAAACATTCTGGTACAAATATCTTTGTTATAATGTGATTTTTGGTCTTCTGGGTATATACCTAGTAGAAGAATTATAGGATTGAACGGCAGATCTATTTTTAGATCTCTAAATGTTCTCCAAACAGAATGGAAGAAAAAGTATCCAATGTACTCAGCCCTACTATGAAACTAATTTATGGCTTTCATATGAAAGCTATAACTCAGTTATAACCTAAGAATATGGGGAAGAGGGAGAGGGAAGGGAGGAAGGGTAGAGGTTGGGTGGAGGGAGGGTGATTGGTGGGATTACACCTACAGTGCATCTTACAAGGGTACATGTAAAACTTAGTAATTGTAGAATATAAATGTTTTAACACAATAACTAAGAAAATGCCAGGAAGGCTATGTTAACCAGTGTGATAAAAATATGTCAAATGGTCTATAAAACCAGTGTATGGTGCCCCATGATCACATTAATGTACAAGGCTATGATTTAATAATTTTAAAAAAATTAAAAAATAGAAAAAATGACTTTTGAGGCATTTTGAAAGCAGCTATCAGTTGTTTAGTTTTAGCCAAAGGAATTAATTTCTAAATATATAAAGTATTCAATTATACTTTATTCACCCTAGTTCATGTCAACCATGATCCTTTCTTGTATAGCACTGATGCCCTCAAGAAACTCATTGGGAAAATATGCCATTTCATATTTCAGAAGATCAAGTCTTTACCAGTCTGTGATTACCATTTATGGGACAGCAGCATGAATTAGAGGCCATAGATTGGACTTCTCTTAAGATAAGAGAATAAAATATTAAAATTATTATCTATATTATTTTAGCTAATTGTTTATTCTCTCTCTGGTATATGATTTTATTTATTGAGACAGAGTCTCACTATGTCACCCTTGGTAGAGTGCCATGGCATCACAGCTCACAGCCACCTCAAATTCTTGGGCTTAAGAGATTCTCTAGCCTCAGCCACCCAAGTACCTGGGACTACAAGCACCCACCGCAATGTCCAGCTATTTTGTTATTGTCATTGTTGTTGTTGTTGTTGTTGTTGTTTTTTAGCAGGCCCAAGCCTGGTTCAAACCTGCCAGACTTGATGTATATGGCCAGCACCCTAACCACTGAGCTATGGGCGCCGAGCCTGGTTTATAACATAAGAAATGTATTGATAAAATTTTATGGACTTAGAAATAAATGATTGTGCTATTGGCTCATATTCAAGTGTTCTTTTGCTGGTACTGGAATGTGGTCCTTAAAATTTGGAGACTATTAATCATTTATTCCTATATTATTTTGTTGCCACTGTGGTTCTAAATAGATAGCAAAACCTAACTATTCTGATGGTGTGAGTGTATGCCAATGAGAACTATTCAGTTCTTGGTTTCCATAGTTAATATCAGTGCATTTCTTTACTAGATTAAGCTTTGGTAGAAAGAACATTATGAACTATACAATATTTGATTATAAAATCAAATTTACCAGGTGAATTTAGCACAACTTTCCCACTCAGGCATTATTTTCTGATTATGAACCAGGAACACTTCTTGTCTCCATTTGTGCATTGTCTTACATATCTTTATTTAGTGATAAATCAACTTAAAAACATAACCAGATACATTCTTTTCTCAGAAGAATCTGAGTAAATGCAGCTTTCCATTTTTCTGGGTCATAAATCTGATTTGTTCTTAGTGCTGAATTAAATTAAAATGGTAAAATAATAGTGCCTGAATCCAAGCTAAATAACATGAGATGCTAACTAAAAAGTTATTCTGAAAAAGTCTACAAGATGTTCTGGTGTTGGAGATATCCTGAGATGACTTTATGGAGGTTGTCTTTATTTATTGTTATTATTTATTATTGGATATTGAGTATTTCTCCAAGCCCAGTAGGGTATCCCTGTAGACAGCAAAATCTCAAGAAATGGATTAACATGTAAATATTTTGATCCCCACTTATGGTTGTCATAAAGTGATCACAGATAATGTTTATTCTCTTGGTGATCCAGAAGGGGGACTTTGGCAATTCTGTCCTGATACAAAGAAAATTGACAAAAGGGATCTCTGGGATTGAAACTAAACTGGAAGAAAACCAAAATCATTTTTAGGTGATAAGGTTAATTAGTAAGCAGAATAACACCCCCTCCACAAAATATTAATTTCCTAATTCCCAGATACTGGCAATGTACTACAATTCATAGCAATACAAGGTTTCAGATGGGACCAAGATTGTTACCCTGCTGATTATCATAAATTTTCACAGTGGGTCCAGTATGATCATAGGGCTTCAAAAACATGACAAAGTGATGAAGAACTTTCATGAACCAGAGTGAGAGGGAACAAACCAGCGTGGGAATGGTAGGAAACTGAGAAAATAAGTCACACGAGAGACATAGATTACACGAAAGACAAAGAGATAGGATCGGGAGGTCCGCTGCAGCTGATTTTTGCAGCCGGCACTGTGAACAGCTTTATTTATGCAGTATCTAAACAATTTTCCTTATATTAACAATGTTTCCAGAGTGGATTAAAGATGGCAGCTGAGTAACAGCTTCCCTGTAACTGGGCTTGGCGAATCTGGGGAGACAAGACTCCAGACATCTCTGGCCGGTGGGATCTGCCTATGATCATCCCTTTGAAGATACAGGGAGCCAGCAAGGGACTTCTGGACCCCAGGATGAAGACAAAAACAGTGGAAAACTGGCAAGTGGCTGCGTGTGTTCGATCAACCTAATCACGCTGGCAACTGTGAGTACAAGCAGCAGTGAGACTGCAAACCGGAAAGGCCTTACCTGTGAACTTTTTTGGTGTTCTTGGACTTGGCGCTCAGTTGAGCTGCCTGGGGGAGAGCTTGAGCAAAAGTGTGGAGAACTTTGGGCACTGTCTGGGGCCCCAAAAGGAGCCACTGAGCTGGGCTCAGTGAAAGCCATTGTGTGGAAAAACTGCTCCGGCAAGCTTTGCCCTCAGGGTCCCAGAGCAAGGATCGGGCGAGACAAAGTAACCTAGTGACTGAGCAGCTTAAAGGCGGGGAC
>CAUYPK010048915.1:0-14075 GCA_963574355.1 Loris lydekkerianus | reverse complement strand
GTAGAACACAAATGTCTTAATGCTGTAATTGGCTAAATGAGATGAAAGCTATGTTGATTAGTAGGATGTAAGCACTCCAATTTGTACAAATAATCAACACATTGAATCCCATAATGGCATAAATGTATTTATGATCTATGTACAAATGACTTAATAAAAAAAAGACCCCATGAAAGTTCTACAAAAAGCAAATAAAACAATATTAAAATTAGAAAAAAGAAAAGTGATTGTATTATTTCTTTTCCATGGCAACTGCAATTATTATATTTCCCCCACCCCTGGTTCAGTTTTTAATCAAGTAGGATCTGAAAATCATGATATAAATATAAAGAATTTATCTAAATTACTTTCCCCCAGTCAAGGATATATTATATTTGGCAATATAATGTCCTATATAAAAAAAAAAACTTTGATAAATTTCTTTCAAATCTCAAAACCAATAAAATATTTATATTTATCGAAAATTGACAATCTTCATTCTACTATGTTTCTAAACATTTCATTTCTTTCTTTCTCATGGTTTCTGGGAAACTTAGAGCTAATTTTTTTAATGAAATTGCAGTAGGTTTTATGAAATACAGATTATTAAAATCTTTTTTATCTTTCACACTTTGTTCACTGATTTGTCAACTTAAAAAAAATCTTGTATGAATTTGTGTATTGCAAAACTTTGGGGTTTTGTTGGTTGTTAGTTGTCTCCTTGGAGTGTGAATAAATCATCTTTATATACCTATTTCTAAATTTTTCCTAAGGACAGCACTGACCTCAAAGTAATGTGTTTGACTAATTCTTGATAATCACTTAACACATTTGTCAAACTCCTTTTCTCTGAGTTTTTGAGGCTTGGGGGTTAAAAAAAAGGAGAGAGTTATGTGTCAATCCTTATTGAAAATTTACTTTCTCTGTGTTAATTGGGTTAATCACTTCATTTCTGGTATTTTTACATTTGTAATATAAAATCAAGGAGTCTACTTATTTGGATTGTTCAGCATATCCCCCATAACATATGTGCATTCCTTTTGTAAACTATAAAGCAGTAACTTAAATTGTTGTTACATGAATTATTCTTCATAAAATAAAACACAGGAAAGGTAATATTTTGGCATTTATATTCAAGATTAACTGGAATTTACAAATGTATATATGCAACACACAGGAACCTTAGATATCTTCTTGAAATTAGCATACATAACAATGGCTTAAGTAAATTACATTAAGTTGTTTAACATCTATTGGTCTGTCAAAGGAATGACAACCTTTGCATAGGTGATGCTATCTGGTCAGCCTCAGAAACAATGAATAAATGTTTGTCAATTTAATTCATTTACTTGCCTTTGACTCCTCCGTCTCCCAAAAACTACACTTCCCCGGGATGGTATTTTCATATATATTTTGTTTTCTATTTATATAGTTACCACTGTTTTTCTTAAATGTTCATCACCTTTGTCTAAATCAAAATTGTCTGTCTTTAATCACCAGCCTTTACAAGCGAGAATCCATCGACACAATTGCCAAAAACGTCACTTCATAAAGATTCAAGCATAAATTGACACATTATAAACTCAATTTGTTAGTAATCATATAGAGGAATGAACATTTTAAAAATAAAATTATACCCCTCCTCCTCACTTCTCTCTGTAGTAGCAGAAACCCAGACCTAATCTTCTGATCTAACTAAAATATATTCAAGTGAAGCATATAAAGATTTTAATATATGTTTTTTGCTATATTATTTTCGACTAGAAGTAATCTTTTAAAAATGCATTTTAGTATCCCAGATGGGAAAGTAGAAATGGAAAATAGGAAAGATATTTCACTTGGTTTTGGAAGGAAAGCACATCAATTAACAGATTTTAAATTATTGGCCTGCTTTCACAAATTAATGTATTTTGAGGCAGTGTGTATATGCAGAAAAGAAGTTTCATACTATCTGTTACTATTCCTTTAAGAACTGTAACTTCAGTAAGAAAGTAATGAGTTGAAAGAATTAGAAAGACATCAGGAGCCTTCTAACAATTAGAAGAATCTGTTAATTAGCACAGAATATGAATTTTAAGCTGCCTTGCTCATCAAATCATTTATTTTAATGAAGCAATGTTGATCAGAAACCTTACTAACACAAAAAATAATTCTAAGAAAAAAATTTAAATAAGCAAAAGGCTTCTGCAGAAATAGGGTCCAGGACAACATGTAGATTCACTTAAAATTGGGATTATCACGTTTATATACCTTCCTTTTGGTGGCTCTGTGAGAATTAATTAACTGGAACTTGCATTATAAATACTAAGGAAAAGTGTATCCACTGTACCAAAAAGGTACAAAAGGCTTATGAGTCTCTCATTTTCTGACCTGGGGATTATTTCATTAATGTGTTCATTTTATAATAATTATTGAATTTATGATTCATGAACTTTTATTAGGTTTATTGTATTTCAGTAAAAAAATTCAAAATCCAAGGTGAAAATTTATGCTACTAAATTTCTTCATTGTACTTAAAACATTGTGTTAATACATCATGCAAATAAAATATGATGGATGGGTAGATACAATTTCTCTTACTAGGCTTGCTAACTTGTGGAAAAAATTATCAAAAAAAAAAAACAAAAAAAAACCATGTGTGAATTATTCTGACAAGCTTTTGTAGGAATACCTCAGACAAAGTATAAGGGCAAACTTCTGAGATGATAAATGGTGACATAGGGAATTGATTTAATTGAGATGATGATAAAATCAATGCAGTATATTAACACATTTCCCAAATTGTAAAATCTATGTATTTCCCCCTGTAAAGATTTAGTTATCTATCCTGAAGTTGTGTTCTGATTTAATTATAGAATATCCCAAAATAGAAACTTACTAAATTGATGGTCCCTAACCTGGTTTTGTAAAAAATCCTGTGTGTTAAGGCTACAATATATGAGAAAAAAAGAAAGTAGAGACTACAAAAATAATTTTAGAAGTTAAAAGGAGAGAGTGGCTGAAAGCTATAAAAATTATATTTGACAAATATTTATAGCTTGGTAACTCTAAATAGTTTAATGTCTTCTGTATTCTCTCTGACACATTTTGGTCCAAAATAGATTAAATAAATGATCAGATCCATGCTGGGCTCTGCTTTAGTCTGCATGCTGCTGAGCAATCATCAAAGTTAGCCAGTAATTTGAGGGATAGATCTATTATTATCTCCCAATGATTAGGTCAAATCAGTCGGGTTGGAATCCTCATTAGTGATGACAGGGGTCTCTGAGGCACTGCCCCTTAATAACTTACAATACAGCAATGCTGTAGATATTTAATCAACTTATGAGCTATACCTTTGTGGTAAGCCTCCCCCAGGCTCCAGAATGAACAACCTGCTATGCTCAGCACAGCCCCTTTAAAAAGCCCCCTGCCTAGCAGTCATATCTATGTTTTAAAAAGAGGACAGACTTTTCTTTTGATAGTGTTGAATCACCACCTGGCCTAGAGGATTCACATAGATCCACTGAGAAATAAGAATAGAGAGGTATGATTAGCCTACAATTTAGGATATACATTATTACCTTTTGGCTTCCAGATGACCTGTTTCTTCTGAGAAATCCCTGTCTACAAGAAGACTCACAGCTAATCTTGCGAAATGCTAGCCATGTTTGTAAAAAAAGGAGAGAAGAAAGCCAAACTTTAAGTGCATACCCTATTCACCTACCAGCTCTTAGCTGAGGTCTTCATTCCCATTGTGGAATTTATTTCCATATCCCACAGAAACCCATTATCTCATCATTATTTATCATATCAAACACCTCCTTTTAATTTTAACTTCAATAGATTTCTCTTTTTTCTTTTTCTTTTTTTTTTTTGGTGGGGGGATGGTTAGTCTCCCCTTTTACTTTCCATCTATTTATTTTTATAAATATATTTACAACCTTTGGGAGAAAAGAAAATTATTTACACGTATAATTGCAGCAAAAAATCAGACTTCTAATTCATGTAAACTGTTTGATCCAGAACATTGTTAGAAACTTAATTACTTGTGAAAAAAGTAAAAATTCTTTTCAGTTCTGAGTCCATTAAGCAAGCAAGGTTTGCTAGTAAGACATGAAAAATTGGAGCTTTGATGGTAGTAGAATTTTGACTGATGGATAGATACTCAAAAGAAGAAAATGTATAATGACCAAAATGAATTCCACAATGGTTGATGTCTTTTTGTGAAATTTTTAATAGAAAATCAGTGGCTAATTTGCATGGAGAGGGAAGATTATGTTTCCTCTCTTTTAAGATGAAGGCCAAGTTTTGCCTATTAAATCCATGGTTTAAGAAAACACACCCTTCCTTACATGAGACACAAAAAAATTGGGTAAACAAAAAAAGGGTTCATAGGTCTACATGTAAGAGCTAAAACAATAAAACTCTTATAAAGAAACATAGTACTAAATCTTTGTGATCTTGGGTCTGAGAAAGCCTTCTCAAGCACAAGCACAAAATAAAAAATAAATTAGACTTTATTGAAATTAAAAACTTTTGTACATGGAAATGACAACAGGAAGAAAGTGAAAAGAAAACCTACAGAATCAAGAAAACCTATACAAATCATGCATCTGATATAGGATTTGTTTTTGGAATATATACAGAATGCAAACTTCATAATAAAAAGATAAATAAATCAAGGCCTAAGGATCTGAATAGACATTTTTTCAAAGAAGATATACAGATAGGTACATGAAAAGATATCCAACATAATTAGCCATTAGGGAAATACAAGGAGATGCTACTTCCCATCAGCAAGGCTGGCTATAACCAAAAAAAAAAAAAAAAGTAATAACAAGTAGTCACAAGGACTTTTATATACTGCAGGTGGGAATATAAGATGTCTCAGCTGCTTTAACTAATTATTTGACAATACCTCACAATGTTAAACATGAACTTACCACATGACTCATCAATTCCACTCCTGAGTAAATATCCAAGAGAATGGAAAAATATATTTACACAACAACTTGAACACATATTTACCACAGCGTTACTCATAAGGGCTAAAATAAACAATCCTAATGTCATCTACGGATGAATGATACTAATAAATGAAATGTGGTCCTTGCTAGTTTAGTGGTAAATAAGAAAAAAATAAACAAACAAAAAACAAATAAAATGTGAGCTATTCAGACAATAGAATCTTATTCAGCACAAAAGAGACAAATGAAGCACTGATAATGCTCCAACATAAGAGATTCTTGAAAATGTCATGCTAAGTGAAAAGGCCACTCATTACATGATTCAGTTTATATTAAATGCCCCATATAGGCCAATCTATAGGAGTAGAGAGTCCATTAGTCTTTGAGTGATGCTGGTGGTGGAAGGAAGGCGAATGGGCATGTGAAGCAACTGCTTACGGCTAGGAGGTTTTCTTTTGGAGTGATGAGAATGTTCTTAAATTGACTATCATTATGGTTGCATAATTTGTGAATATACTAAAAAGCATTATTAAATTGTACATTTTACATGGAAGAGAATTGGGTAGCATGGGAATTATATCTCAAAAAAAAAAATGTTAGAAAAATAAAAGGCAATCCAGTTGCGAAGGCCTGTGTGGAAACCATAATACAAAGAATAGTAATAGATATTTACACAAGATGCTCTAGAAGCACAGCAGAGAAAAAGTCTAACTTACATAACTTGTTTTCTATGCCATTTTAGTCTTATATTCCACCTTGGGTGATAACATGTGTTTCTCTCTCTGTGTGTGTGTGTGTGTGTGTGTGTGTGTGTGTGTGTGTAGCAGAGTGTCCTGGCCAGACTTGAGTAAGTTTGTCCTGTGGGGTACTGCAACATCTCAGGCACCCAGATACTTTCTTATATTTATGGTTTTGCATAGTGCAAGCAGTGATGTGTTAGAGCCAGCTGATACCAATTCAAGAAAGCCAAACACAGTTATCACTTCCCAATTTCACATATACATTGCTTCCCTGAAACTGACCTTGCTGGGAGTATTTGCTCTAGGAAAATCTACAAATGCTACAAATCAGGGGCTCTGCCTCCCACCCCACTCCCCAATGTTGCTGGTTGCTAAACATTTGCCAGTGTCCCACTGGGTCTTAAAGTTCTTTCAGAAAACTGCTCACACAATATCATGCTTGGATTCAAACATATTCATAAATGCCTACAAAATTAAAGAAGTCATTAGGAAGCCAAATCACTTGGGTGCACTAATGAGTCTCTGAGGAAGAACGTGTCATAAGAGAGTCCAGAATCCAGCACGATAGGCCCAGTCAGCAACAGAAGCTGCGAATCAGAAAAAATCAAATACTTAGGATATAATTCAAAAGCACATCAGCAGCTTGGAAGAAAACAGCTTTGGAGATTACCAACCAGTGGTAGACATACAATTCTGGGATGACTCAGTATTCAAGTAATCCTATTATAAGTTCTTTGAAAGATACATAGGAGAGTCAGTTCAGGAAGACTGCCCAGACCTCCTTGGGCAGTGGGGGTGGGAGTAGCCTGGTGAAGCAGGCTGCCCTTCCACATGGACAGAAGAGGAGCTGAGTCACACCAGAGCCACAAGAGCAGCAAGTGGGAGTTGTTGAGAATAAAGTGCCAAAAAGAGGTCAATGTTTGGAGAAGAATGGTGACACTTACATCAGGAAAGGCCACAGTCACAGTGTGGCCCTGGAGAAACAGATAGAAGAGCAACTCCTAATTTATAGATGAACTACTCCTCCTCCAAGATATTTGAGAAATGGAGCATTTCCAAAAACAATCTAAGCAAGCTGAGAGCACGAATGTGCCAGGTAGCTATCCCCACAGTATCCTGATCAAAGATCTAGCATAAAACTCATAGCATATGTCAGAATTACTTAACTTTCCTCTCTCTACCTGTAATACAGAGTTACCTCCTTAGGGCAGAATTTATTTTATTCCCTATTCCAACTCCCATGGCAACAACCATAGGTACATTGTGAGCATTTGATGTTTATTAATAAGAGAGCTGATTCCTACTCTGTGTAGCATTTACAGCATGCTGCATACTATTTGAAGCATTTCATATACACTTACTTGCAGTTTCTGAGAGGGTACTAATATTTTTCCTATGTTTATTAAAAAAAACTGAAGCACAGAAAAATAATTTTCTCAAAGTTATATATCTGCCAGATAGATAATAGATTAAATAGATTACACAGCTAGGTAATGATTGATTGATTGATATATCATCAGAAAACTTGCTTTTTCATTCCATTTTTGCCACTTTTTGATATTATGCTATAGGTTTTTTCAAACTATGAATGGCTTTCAGTAAGCCATGAAATCAGTTTAGTGAATTACAACTAGAATTTTTTGAAAGAATGGAATGGAGTAGAATAGAATAACAGATAGGAAGGATGAGTTGTTTTGTGAAACCTCTGTTTTGGTTGTATGTGAGTATGGGAAAGTGTGAAGGAAAGTGTGTGTAGTGTGTACTGGATAATAATGTAAAATATATTTTCTATTGTGGTTTTGTGGTCAAAAATTTGAGAAACTCGGCTCCAGGTCATATTATCTTAATTGCCACAGAGCCTTACTGAGCGCCTTCTGAGATCATATATGACCCTGTCATGAGTATGCAGTGTTCAGTGAAATAGATATTCAAAAAGACACACAGTTAAATTCCAGTTTACTGGCCTGGAGCTTTCTTAATGTAATTAAGATTCTGTAAAAATAATTTCAATGAATAAACTATGATATGAAAGTAATACCATGATTTGTACTTCTTTCAGAAGACTTGTTATAGACTTAATGACAAATGGGATATGTAATATTTTTTAAGTTACTACGAGAGAGCTCTGTCCAATGATGTTGGCCCCGGTAAACACTGAAGATAAGAAACTCCTCATTGAGGCTACCTTAGAGGCATCATTGAAGTTATTGAACCACAATACTGCCAGCATTTCTACATTGAGAAAGGGATAATAATAATAATAACATCAATAACAAATCTTTAAATCTTCTCATCCTTAATGTGGAAAAAAGATTCTTATCTCCCTTCACCCGAGAAAACAAAATCCAGTACTGCTGAGATCTTTAGAAGGGAAAAGAAAAAGAGAAATCACCCAAGTAAAAGACTACAACCAGTGAAAGTAATTTGTGACTGTTGTATCATATTGCTCTGAGCAAATACATGTAGAGAAATTATGTGATGGCCATTGTCACCTGTTTTTTTGAAATTGTGTACCCATAGCTTATTGTAAATGAATGATAATTATATATACATCAAGAAAATGAATCGGTTTTTATTGGAGCATGTTTTTCCAACATTCATATACATTTAGATCTTTTGCAAGTTATAAACTTTATGGAAATAATACTTATCTTATTACCTAACTAACAAGTGAGTATTTTTTGTTTTTAATTTTCTTCAGAGGTTAGCAATTCTTGACTATTAAATTAGATTTCTAACACAGCAAATGCACTCTAGTGAAAAGTGTTGAGTCCTAAAAAGCAGGATTCCACATATTAATTGTGCATCTTAAAAAAGTGTACACACCTTCCCTTATTTAAGTCTCATAAAAATTCCATAAAGTAAGAATTATTTTCCTGATTTTAAGAAAGGAATAAAAAGTTACTTGGCTAGTAAATGTCTAAGTCAAGATCCACACTGGTGTTTTTCTATTCCCAATGCCCGTGCTCCCTTCATTATACATACCAGCAGCTACACTACCACACGGAAGGGAAAAGACAGGCATAGACACCACCACTTCATAAAGCATAGCCTACGGATATTTTCCTCTGTTTTCAGAAGCAATGTATTATCACAGTGAGAGGGACTGATCCATAAATAGGAGACATTTAGGCACTAGAGTGACATTTCTTTCATTATTTCATTTCATGTCATTTGCCACATGTTTGTCTCTAATCCCGTGCATGTTCCTGCACCTATGTAATATTCAGTGTGAAATTCTATGTCAGTATATTTAAACTTCCAAAAGTCAGTGGGTTCAGAGTTATGATTCCCATAGCAACCATAATTCCACCCCTTTGTTTTTATATAGCATTTGTATAACTGGGGAAGTTGTTAAGTTTTATATCTTAATATAAATATGCAGTCATGTTTGAGTGTCTTTTTATAGTTGCTCTGGGAACTACAATTTAGAATTTTCTGATTTTGTTTGCATTTAAATTTCCAATCAGATTATTGCAATCACCGGCATTCCTCTAATTTTATTGAAGAAGTGGAAATGGGGAAGAGGAATAGTAATTTTATTATAAATCCCCATAGTTTTTATTTTAAGATACTACTTAACTGCCAAGAGGGAAAAAAATTTAAAAATGGAAGGAAAGAGCACAGTATATTTTAAAATAAAAATGGCAAAAAGAAGGAATACTATGATAAATAAATGTAAAGTATTTTTAAAATATGCAACTCCCAAATATTTGGAAATGTTATGTTTTCTTGTGGTCACAGAGCAAGGATTAAAATATAGGGTAATAGAGACCTATGAAGTTCTTGGATCTCTTGGTGGACATTGGTATGCATGTTAAAAGTGAGGAGTGATATGACTGTATGTGGTTGTGTGATGTGTATGTGCAATGTGTTTCTCTTTCCACTCAAAGAAAGAGTTTAATAGCATTAACCTCAGTAGACACAACACTTGCATAAGATTCACTAACTTTTTAAGTCTTGCAGGACTGTCTGTGAATGTGTTCAATTTTTTCTTTAACCCATAGCCAGAAAGCTGGGATGAGTGTTTAGTGCCCAGAAATCCTTTGTTTAATAAGTGCTTAGAAAAGTCCGGTACAAAGTGCAGGTGCTCCAACTAAAAAAACGAGTCTGGTGTGCAGATGAACCCACAGACAAATGCAACACCCAAACTTCACTTGTAACACTCCCCTCCCCTGCATCAGCCCCAGAGGGTTGTTCCAACATTTCTGAAACTCCACAAGCCACAGTTTTAAAAACCATTAGTGCATACACACCCCCACGATATAAAATAAACTAAACCACATCACGGGGAGACGGATTTCCTTAAGGTTGCCTACATAGCATCTCTGAAGCCACATAGATGGTATGTTTCTGATGATAGACCAAGTTTTGTTTTGCAAAAATAAAAATGAAGAAAGGGGGTGGTTTGAGAGGGATATTGTTTGCCTCACAGTTGATAAAAAAGATTTTGTGAGCTACAAAATCACATTCTTTCCCTGTCAAATTGTTTTTATAAATATTTCCTACCAAAATGAATGACAAAAATGTGGTTTTGGCAAAGTTAAAAACAGACAAATGTCCAGAGTTTTCTGGGGGTAAGAGAGGAAGCCACTTGCTTATTAAGATAAACACAGGACTGGGTTTGTTCACTACGTTCATAGTGCACCAAAATGGATTTTTTTCTGGCAGTTTAAAGATGAACAAAATCAAGATGGCTGATTTACTCAGTCAAATTCATAGGAGAAGGGGATATAAATCCTGATGACAATTTCTAAATTTTATATTAACATATGATTATTATGCTCTATGTAGGTAAATCTTTCTGAGAGGCTAGTTTTAATCAAGAGATTGCTTGCAAAGTCATCTGAAGAATCTGAATGGGAAGTGATTCTCTCTTGGAATTATTTACTTCCAAGACAACCCAAAATTCAAATTGGTGAGTGTGACTGCTGTAAGGGGTCAAAGAAGATGCTGATGGACAATAGAGCTCACATTCCAGAACTAGTTAGCATGGGTCCCATCCTTTCTCTGACATCCATTGTAGCCCCAGAACCAAGTAGCCACCTTCAGACCTCCTACTTAACTCAAAGAGCAAGATTTTGTCCAGGTCATGAGAGATAGTAAAATGGTTCATCAGTATGGCCAATGTCAGCTTAGGAAGAGTTTCAAATTCTCACACAGCCCATCTCGTTCTAAGGACACATGAATGGACAAATCACTTCAGACAACATAGACTTATTTGAGAAATACTCAACTCTCCAGTAAAACATACAAAAGAAACTCTAATTCCCCAAACTTGTCATCAGTTTGAACAGGGCAATTCTGGATGCATGGAGAGACAGAATGTATAATATCCATAAATACCGCTGGCCTCTCTAGAAATATCAACCACCCCTCACATACTCATACAGATCACCATTAGAGGCATATTAACAAATTCTTAATACTTTAGTAGGTATATTAAGAGAACTATACTGGAATTTCTAGATGGTATTGTGGATCATATTCTATCTTCTGTCTTATACAATTCATAATTGTTGTATGCTTCCCTGTGAACCAGCTAAACATAAAATTCTCAAATTCTCATGTAACCAATTAACACAAAAGCATTCCATGAGCAGGTAAAAATTAAACCTGTTTTGTGAACGTCGACCACTAAACATGACATATATGTAGTCACTATTCATAAGAATTGTATGTTTCTTTTAAAATGCATAATTTTTCATATATGTACAAATACAAACATACATGCATATGATGCTTTGTGTACTATCCTTCTTTCCTCTTATGGCTTGGCTTGCCCATGTCAACAACATATTACCTTTATCACCTGTACTACATTCTTACCTTTACTATATTACATGCTTCATGTCAGAATAACAGGGATTCTCCTGCCATATCTAGTTTCAGTCCTGAGATTGAAACTGAATAACAACTTAAATCAAGATAAATCAAGAAAAACTAGCTGTGTGTCATGGTGGGCACCTATAGTCTCAGCTACTTGGAAGGCTAAGGCAACAGCATCTCTTGAGCCCAAGAGTTTGAAGTTGCTGTGAGCTATGACACTACAGCACTCTACCCAGGGTGAGAGAGTGAAACTCTATTTAAAAAAAACATAAATTAGGAAATTTTGCTACTCTTTGAGAACTTGCAGTAAAATGGATTATCTTAGATAGGTATGACTTATGCCCTAACTCTTCTCTAACAATCTGCAATCAAAGTTACAGCAGCACCACAGTGTCTGGTGTAATTTTGATTGTAGATTGTTAGGGAAGATATAGGATATAAATCCACAATGCCCTCTATTGAGCCTTGAAGCAAGATTATCTGGTGGATTCTGATGAACCATGACTCTCTGATCCCTTTTATATGGTCTATTTGGATAAGCAAAGACACAGTAAGAGTGCCCAAATTTCAAGAGAAAAATAACAAAAACTGTTTTTTAATTTTTCTGCACTGTTATACAATACACAGGGACACAGAGGAGAAATGCCCAAGGCAGGGGAACCGTCACTGAACTGATCCTTGCTTTTTGACATGACTACAATTGGTATTTCTGAAAGGTGGTGATATCATTGCTGTCAAACAGAGCAGCCTGCCACAGAGAGTGGTGGCCATCAGAATACTGCTGTAGTAACAGATAATTTTATATCACTTTATGAGAATCGTTGCTCTGAGGCAGAAGACCTTATTGCCATCAAAGCCTAGGCTGTCAGAGATGGTACCATCAGATGGTACCCATTAGAGGATGGCTCGTCCCAGGGGCAGTTTGATTTATAATGTAAACTTCTCTCTCTTCATGTCTTATATTCCATCTCAGGGCACAATTTAAATAGATTGATAGACACAGGGAAAATACTTTAATTCTGAGAAAGTTTAATACTGAAATCAAGGTAAAATCCCCTGTCAATAAAACATCTATTGAAATGCTAAGATGAACTCTGTCAAACTGGTGCTCTGTTGCTCTTTCACTTAACGTATATTGCTCTTTCATTCTTGTACATTTTATTCCTTCTTACTTGAAGCTCAGTTCAGAAATGAAATTGAAATAGAAAATTTTGCATATTTAAACAAAGGCTGTCTAATTTAGACAGGGTTGGATTAGGGTCAACTATAGATTACCAGTAAATCCTTAAGGGTGGTAGGAGACATTTCAAAGTCAAAAGATTTACTGCCTTTACCATCCACAACATTCTTCAGTCTAATTTTTTCATTTTCTTCCCTTTCTTTTTTCCAATGGAACTTTCTCCCTCTTTGTTATCTCTGGTGTCTGCTCAGTCAGGACTATGTCTCATTATCTCAATTTCCAATAATTTCACTGTTTTCTGGTTTTGTCCAGTGATCAGACAGAGAGAAAGAGAGAGATCATCAAAAGTAGAATAAACCATCTGAACTCATTAATTCCACCTGGGACAACTCCTAAAGACTGTTTTGCACTCTGACTCTCATGCTATTTGAAATTTTTGACTCAGGGACTAAGCTGCTACTTTGTAAAGAAATACCACCCTAGGAAGATTACTGGATATTTTCTATTATCTGTGACTATGCTCCCCCATTACTCTAGGTAGATGGCAGTTGACTGCACAGCACTATCTCACCTTCATTGACTAGCCTTCTCCTTTACAAAAATGTCATCCTTTAATATGTATTACATCAGCAAGAATCTCTTACTTTATCCATGACCCCTCCCACAGTCTTCAGAATGACAAAAAATGTATTAACTAAATATGAGTTGGAGAGATTCACTTATTTGCTCATTCATTAAAAAAAAGTATTGATATCATATACCAAAAATATATTAGAACTATAACATTTACAAAATGGAAGAGGCACAGCCCTTGCATTTGGAGTTTTATAGCATATAATATCTGAAATGAGTAAGATTTAAAAATCTATATGCTTGACATACACAGGGAGTGAGAAGGTTAGAAAGTGTTCCCCTCTGTGCCTTTAACTCACCCTTAGCTACCTAGCCATTAGGAAAAAACAAACAATGAACTAAGAAGATTTAGACCATTCAGTGAATCATTTATGCAAGTCTTTTCTGCCTCTTCCTACAGTTGATATAAAGATAGAAATGTCATTAAACATCTATTGCCATATAAAAATTCTCCCAAAATTTATCAGCTTCAAACAACAAAAATTTACAATCTTATAAAGTTTCTAAGAGCCAGTAATGTGGGAACATCTGGGTGAATGGTTACAACTTAGTTTCCTATAAGATCATAGACAAATGGTGGGAATGCCCACTTATACGTTCCTTCTGGAAGGATGTTTAGAGAATACTTAGAGATCTAAAAATAGACCTGCCATTTGATCCTATAATTCCTTTACTAGGTTTATACCCAGAAGACCAAAAGTCACAATATAACAAAGACATCTGTACCAGAATGTTTATTGCAGCCCAATTCATAATTGCTAAGTC